>ANSM01008065.1:0-19886 GCA_000347735.1 Cercospora canescens BHU
AGGGGCGCGAGGAGCGCGGTCCAGTACGGGAAGGGTTGGCGGGTGAGGTGGGCGAGGATGATTTTTGTGGTGAGGCGGCCGAAGACGGTGGAGAGGGTGAGGCAGAGGAGGACGAGGTGGTTGTCGCGGAGGAGGGTGGAATGGGGGCTTCCGAGCCAGAGGGTGAGGGAGCTGGAGAAGAGGAGCATGGGGGTCCATTCGAGGAAGACGGGAAGGAGGGGGAGGTTGGAGGCTTGCCGCGCGCGGATCACGTTGTAGATGCAGCTGGGGAGGTGGGCGATGAAGAAGGCGAGGAGGAGGAGGGGGGCCCAGATGTCTTTGACGGAGGTTTCGCCGAGGAGGTCCGCGTGGCCGAGGGCGTTGGCGATGGGTAAATGCCAGATTTGGTGGCCGAAGTAGCCGGAGGCCCAGGCGATTAGGCTGGCGATGAGGAGGCCTTCGGTGGGGCCGTTGAAGTAGCCTAGGTAGAGGGTGTGCGTGTGGTATGTTTCCCATGTGGAGAAGAACATTGGAAGGCAGGGCACGAGGGCTGTGAGTGCCCCCAAGGGAGTAGAACCTAAACCCATCGCGGAGACTTCGAGGATGGAGGCGAGAGTGCAGTTCAAGCTGTCGATCCCATGGTCGAAGAGTTCGCCCAGTCCGGAACTTGTCCCAGTGCGACGGGCCTGTTTGCCGTCGATATTGTCCATGGTCGAGTACGCCCACACACCCAAAGCGTACGAATAAGAGACCCAAGATGATACGGGACCGACCAAACCAGGATCAGCGGACTGTTGCAAGCCAACATTGGCAACAATGAAGAAGAACCCAATAAGCGTAACCATATTCGGCGCAAGCCATAGCGGGAGAAACTCGACGCAGAAATTCCACTATCATGGATATAAAGTCAGCCAGCCGGTCAATACACCTGTTCCGGTCTCACCATGCACAGCAGAGACGTTACGCAGAATGCTTGGCAGCAGCAGTAAGCACCCGGGACGGTTCCGATACCTACATAATGCCTCAGAATATGATTCGAAATCGGCGACAGATCCACAGACGAATACTTGTACGTCTTAAAATGTCGGAGTCCATCCTCCGACAGCGTGCCACTGGCGGGCATTTCTGCAACAAAAAACACGAGTCTCAGCACAGCTTCTTTTCCCCCTTTTAGACTTTTTCACACGACTTCTGCCACGTACTCTTGTTCGCCATGGTAATGGACTCGGTGGTCGTCGGGAGCTGGTCAGAGCTGTCAGTTCAGGTTGAGTGAGGGACGTGGCTGGAGGGGCACACACTGCTTCGATCATGATAGCTCTGTAGGAGCTCCGAGGTGGGCTCTGATGGTCAATGACGGAGAGGCGACAGCTTGGCTGGAAAAAAGCTTGAAAATCAGCTTCGTTGGCGAGAGAACTGCATTGCTGGCCTCTCATTGGATGAGCGCCCGTCGACCATGCGAGAGCACTGAAGTGGAAAATGATCCGAGTGTGGAAAAACAGCCATTTTGATCGTTGCAGTCTCATTTCGTAGCTACGGATAAACATTCGCAGCGTGACATCCTGACCTAGAATGCTGATCATACATCAATCTTGCTTTTGCCAGCCATTCAGTCATTGCTAGTGATCTATACTATGCGCGCGATAAAGAGTTCCAAGCACATTGAGCTATCCTGCTCAGCATGCCTTTTCGACTCCCTGCACGCAAAACGCCATAATACAAAGACCCAAAAAGAAGATGCAAGGCGCTTATCGGGTGGACATGGCCTTGGTGACAACGCGCTTGAGGGCAAGCTCCTTCTTCTTGAGGTCCTCACTGGTGGCATCCTCAACCTCGAGCTGGGCCATGGCGTCGGACAGAGCGCTCTCAATCTTCTCCTTCTGGCCACGCTTGAGCTTCATGCTCATTGATGGGTCGGAGACGATCTCCTCTACTCTGCTGATGTAGCTCTCAAGCTGTTGCCGGGACTCGAACTTCTTGCTGAATGCGTTATCGCTGTCCTTGAACTTGGCGGCATCCTCCACCATCTTCTCGATCTCGCCAGAGCTGAGCTTGCCGACAGAGTTGGAGATGGTGATGTTGGCGCTGCGACCGGAAGACTTCTCGGTTGCGGTGACCTTCAGGATACCGTTAACATCGACTTCGAAAACGACCTCGAGGACGGCTTCTCCGGCGCGCACTGGGAATTCGTTAGTCTGCGGTTTTAACGGAAGGTTGGGAGCACGAACTTGGAGGAATCGGAGCCAGAGAGAATTCACCCAGAGAGGTGTTGTCCTCACAGTTGACACGCTCGCCTTGGAACTGTGGAAAAGTCAGCTTTTTGTATGAAGCGCATCCAGTGTCTGGATACTCACCACTGGGAACTGCACGGTCTGCTGGTTGTCGGCAACGGTCGTGAAACTTCGCTTCTTGATCGTTGGGACGGTCTGTCCACGTGGGACGACTGGGGCGAAGATGTTGCCCTCCATGGCAACACCGAGCGACAAAGGAACGACGTCCAAAAGCAGGAGATCGGCAGTGTCGGCGGAGGTGGCCTTGCCGGAAAGGATACCAGCCTGAACGGCGGCACCGTAAGCAACAGCCTCATCGGGGTTGATGCTCTTCTCGAGCTTCTTGCCGTTGAAGAAGTCGCTGAGGAGCTTCTGTATCCGTGGAATACGAGTAGAACCACCGACAAGCACAATCTCGTCAACCTTGCTCTTCTCGATAGCAGCATCCTTGAGGACCTGCTCAACTGGCTGGATGGTACCGTTGAAAGCCTTGCTGTTGATATCCTCGAAACGAGCACGGGTGATAGAGGCGTTGAAGTCTTCTCCGTCGAAAAGAGAATCGATTTCGATAGTGGTTTGGGTACCGTTGGAAAGAGTGCGCTTGGCACGCTCGCAAGCGGTTCGCAGACGACGGAGGGCACGTGGGTCGCCGCTGATGTCCTTCTGTTCGATTGTTAGCGCAAATCAGCAGCTGGCGGGATTTACTGCGGCTCCGTACCTTGGTCTTGCGCTGGAACTCCTTCTTGAAGTGCTCCAACAGGTTGGTGTCGAAATCTTGACCACCAAGATGGGTGTCACCGGCAGTAGCCTTGACAGTGAAGACACCGCCCTGGATGTTGAGAAGGGACACATCGAAGGTACCTCCACCAAGATCGTAGATCAGGACGTTGCGCTCCTTGTCAGACTTGCCGGCACCGAGACCGTAGGCAATGGCGGCAGCAGTTGGCTCGTTGATAATACGGAGAACGTTGAGTCCAGCGATGGAACCGGCGTCCTTGGTGGCCTGACGCTGGTTGTCGTTGAAGTAAGCTGGGACAGTGATGACGGCCTTCTCGACCTTCTTGCCGAGCTTGGTCTCAGCAACTTCCTTCATCTACACATTGTCAGTCTGCGATTGCGCATGAATGGGGCAGAAATCGGTTACCGACCTTGCCGAGAACCATGGCAGAGATTTCCTGAGGGGAGAAGGTCTTGGTCTCGCCGAGATACTCGACCTGGACCTTTGGCTGGTTCTCGCCCTCCTCAACGACCTTGAAAGGCCACGACTCGATGTCCTTCTTGACGGTTGGGTCATCAAATCGGCGACCAATGAGACGCCTGCAGCAATCAGTATGGTGTTTCTTGTCGCCTCCTCTTCGCATATCGAATTTCGCACTCACTTGACATCGAAGACGGTGTTCTCTGGGTTCATGGCGGCCTGGTTCTTTGCGGCCTCACCGATCAGACGCTCCTCGGCGGTGAAGGAGACGAACGATGGGGTGGTGAAGCTACCCTGCTCGTTGGCGACTATTTGCTGCTGTTAGACGCGAATTTCAATGCTTCGCCGCGGGCACGGTGCGCTGCACGTACTGATCTCGACGCCGGCGCCCTCATAGTTGGCGACACATGAGTATGTGGTTCCGAGATCGATGCCAATGGCACCGTCGTAAACTTCGTCCGCCATGTTGGGATTTGTGGTGTGGAAGAAGTGGGTGGTGGAGAGAGGGAGTGGATGGCAGAGCAGAGGAGCGCACTTTTCTCTCTTCGCAACTCAAAAAGATCTGTTCGGCTGTGTGGGTCCAAAAACCGGCTAGCGGCAAAGGGTCTGCTTACTACTGCTACACCTCACTTCACCTGTCCTTCTTCACACCTCACTCGCATGTCGCGTGCGCATCGACGTCCGCCATCTGACTTACAGATATCATCAGCTTGTCGCGCGAGTCTGTAATCACGCGCGTTCCGTTCAGCACTGCTCTGCCACAACGACGACACGATGAGCACTACTTCGGGCTTTACTTCTACTGGGAGGATGATAAGGAAACAAATTGGGATTGAGCATTCATTCAGTCTCAAAATCGTGCCTCGTATGCCTTGACATTCAGCTCACGTCTCAAAATTGACCGAATGCTGGAAACAGCAAGTGCCTTCGAACTTGCCCACGACCCACCAGTCAGTTGCACACAGCTATGCTTTTTCTGCTGCCCCTCAGGCGAGAATGCCTGGAGAATCTTCTCGAGTCTGCCTAAGTGTTTTATCTGCTGGAAAATCCATAAAGTCTTCGTGTTCCTATGTGCCGAATGGCAGCTGCTTGTTCTGGAAGACATCCGGACCCGTCTGCTGAGGCGCTGGACTCGGATGGTCTCGCTGCTCGATGGATACCTGCCCCTTGGCTTTTGGTGGCGGAGAGCGTCTCAAGCATCTAGGAGTACCGCGCTTGGCTGACCGGATTTGTCGCAGCAGCTTGGAACGCTCTTCTTGCGGAGGATCGTCGGCTACGGAGTCTCCCAGGCTACTTTCGATCGTGCTCTCCTTTGCACGTGTGCTGCGCTTAATGTTGGCTGCAGTCTTCAGCACCTGACTGCGAACTGGTACCTTCGAGCGAGTCCTATACAGAGGCGACCTGGCATTCTGTCGCTTGCTATGGCTCTCGTTCTTGTTGCGTTTGCGTTTCAAAGGAATGTCCGCTTCTGCACCGGGGCTCGCAACGATATCGATCTTAGCCTGTCTACGAAAGAGAAGTTCGACCTCTTGCCGAGATAAAGTTCGATAAGCGCAGATCTCCACAGTCTCAGCGATTGATGGGACTCTGCCTTGCGGGAACTCGTTTTTGTGTATGGACCTTATGTGCAAGTGGAAACCCCATGCACCTTTGATGAATGTCTGGGCTCTGCCGAACTTCGCGCCACATTTACCACACCGGAGTTCGATGTAGTCATGGCCGGAGACTCCGTTAGGATCGTCGATGATTGTGGGGAGTTCTTCAAGATAGAGACCTGGAAAGTCTCCGGTCTTGCTGTTGATCTTCCGCCTACTGCTTGGTCCAGGTCGACTATTCTTCTGACTGGCGACGTGTGATACAGGCGTCTCTAAAAGACGTTCGAAATGCGGAACAGAACGAATGCCCGGCTGAGAGAGTGTCGAGGTCTCTACCCCTCTCGTCGTCCTTGGCACGTCTTGATCGGCAGAAGTGGGACCAAATGCACGCTCACGCTGCTCCTCAGTCTTGATCTTAACATCATGCTCGTCACTGCTGTCAACACTGAGATCGATAAGAGTCTTCGACTGTGCGCGGCTTCGAAGCATGTGCATCTTGAGCTCGCACTCCTGCTGGCTCTTGAGAAAGACTGATTCGCGGCGATGCTCTTCTTCGGCCCATTTCTGGCGGATCTCTTCGCATGCCAGTTCAGCGGCCGCTTCCTCTGCGGTCATCTCCTCTGGCAGACTGGCCATAATGTCACAGAAGAGCTGTGCACCCTTTGTCTGGAGTAGGTAAGTTGGTGGTTAGGTGGTGTGGATGATTCCCGAACGAGCGAAGAGCATAAGGAGCACAAGAGACAGCTTTCCTGGATGCAGATGTGCGATCAGCCAGTAAGCAAGGGTTTCTATTGGGTGCACTTGGGGAAATGAAAGCTGGCTAGCACATCAAGATCAAATCTCATGACCCATCACTTCATCGTCATCTCCAAGTGACAAGCTGGGGCACTTTCGACGCTCACTCGGTAATCAGGTTCAAAACGCCCACTCTCCGCTTCCAAGTACGAAAAGTTGACAGCACATTCAGCTCCACGTTCGCCACGACTCGCTGTCGGGCATGTCGATTGTTGAAATCATAAGCATGAATGAAGCGCGGATCCCGCCAAGAAGCAAGTGAAGCGCTTCGCGACAGCACGTAAAATAAGGTTTGAGCTGCAGCTCCGTTCACTTACGCCACTCCTATTTCCTCCAGCATGAGCTGCAGCACTCATCAAAAACAACTTCTCAGCCTACATAAAACACAACACAAACTTCCCAACCCGTTCCGGTCGCAAGATCACTCGAGTTGTCAGCTACACCAGTCGTCCTGAGTATTGTCGGCCACCGATTCACTTCCAGCACAAACCCCTGTCCATCTGCACGCCGTTGAGTCTGTTTCCCGAGAGCGCGCGCGCGAGCACGTCAACAAACACGACTGCACACGTGACGCACACAGTCATAATGGCGCCATCCACCTTCGCTTACCAAATTCCTCTCGACCGCAAACTTCCTCTCCACTCAGTGACACACCTTGCCAACCCAAGCTCTCATTACTTCGACGACCATCATCGGCGCCATAGCCATCGCAAGATCCCAGTTCCAGCAGCACTCAAGAAGAAGTCGCGTCAGCTCCGCAAGCTGCGCCAATCCAAAATTTGGGAGACCGGCACCCGCGTCCAGCAACTCGAAGAGATGGCGCAGTGGTTCCCGAATCTGCCACCAGGCGGTTCAGTCAAAGGTTTGTCCAATCCATTTCTTGCTCAGTACGGTGATGTTGGCTTCGGCGTGTGCGGCGGCGGCGGTAGTTTGATGGCGAAGGGCAAACCAAAGGCGGGTTCAGATATCTATGGTGATGTTTTTTCGGACAAGAAGGAGACGGCTGTCTCAGTCCCAAACAAGTTCGTTCAGAAATTGGTCATGGGTAAAGCCGCCCACGACAAGGTGCAGGCAGACGGCAATGAGACGGGTGCGGTGATGCCGAAGTCCGATATTGGGACTCTGGAGAAGCTTCCGGGAGAGATTCGCAACGTGATCTACCGCATGGTGGTCGTTTCGCCCCACAAGGTGATAAAGGTCAGCCTCGAGCCTTTCACCTGTCGCGGGGGTCCTTGCCTCCACAGCAAGGCCACTTACCATCTTCCTGGGATCATCAACACCTGTCGCCAGATCCGCGCTGAGTGTGCTCCGATGTACTTCGCCGAGAACGACACCTTCTGGTTCGACGTGGATGTGCTGCATATGCGATGCGTCGGCAATTACATCCGCAGTGTCGGTGCTTACATCTCCCTGGTCAAGGCCTTCGAATTCCAAATGGTCCGTCCCGTCTGGGAAGACGAGGAGTTCAAGCAGTGGGTGTACTACACATTCGCTCTCTATCCAGCAGCGGTAACGCCCCCTATTGCATTCAGCGCTTCCAATTGACGAGTTCGCTGACAATCTTTAGCATTCCAAGGCCAATTGCTTCCAGCTGGACCAGTATTACAGTGCTTGCGCCCGCACGGAGGACCGCCGCTACGTGCTCTGCGAGTGTCCACTCCAGCAAAAGATTGCTGAGATGAACATCAAGCTCATGCTCGATCACCCGTATGACCCTTTCCTCGGCAAGTCCACGGACGTCTACGCCAAGCACGAGGCGGCCGAGTACCTCATCGACTTCTTCGACTCAGATGAGTTGGACGACTACGTCTACCGTGTCCGCAAGACGAGATCGGAGTTCAGCTTTTTCGAGAAGTGCGAGAAGTGCAATCGCATTGCCTTTATCAAATATTGATTAGGAACGTGTGTTGAGGACGGCATGGGTTGCTTTTGGCGCTTTTGCAAGAAGGATACATGAGACCATGGGGAGAGCACTTGTCACATTGCCTTGACAAACTTCTCTCTCTGCGCTGTCCGCTGAGCTTCACAGCTCCTGCGTTGACAACCATCATTTGCGCTTTGTTATTTCTGCTCTCGGAAAGACCGATTGAGCATGGCAGCGTTAGACTGCTGCTCTTGTAACTGCTTTTAGCGTACTTTGTCTCGGCTGTTCGGTGGCCTCGGGCCAATTAATTCCACTTCTGCTTTTCACACTCTTTCGCCTCGCTTGAAGTCCTCTGAGCTCACTCAACTCCAGATGGGCATTGTAATAATGGCTCTTTCGAACAAGAGCGACAGCATGTGCAGTTTCTTCACTTTCACTGGAGATGAATGTGAACTTCTTGCTGCTCTGTGATGATGAATTCAAGTTTGCACGGCTTCTGATTCCACTTATTGCACCGGTGGCGCCTGATCTCCAAAATATGATCAAGTGAGATGAATGGCAAATGGTAGAGTGCTGGAATTGACGGCATTCACGACCGCCAAGCCTCAGACGTCGGCTCAACAGGGGCAGTCGGCGTAACTTTCTCGTCTCTTACATCCGGCCTCACAACTTATCCAATTTCAAAGTCCGAACGCATGCAAGCACGGATTGGATCTGTCTTGCTATGCTAGCTATGCAGGACGACGGCTTCGATCAGCGCTGACTTTCCAAGCCCCCGATCTCTTGGGGTCATGGTTATCCAAGAAACTGACGTATTTCTCAATTCTTGCTCAAGCTCTTCGCGGATTGAGAGCTGCATTCATCCGAGTATATAAGAGCTTATGGCACGCAGGTCGGTGCAAGCTATCACATACTTTTGATCGGCAGGGAAGAGTGTCACGAAATCTGCTAATCATGCCAGCTATTCACACTTCCACATCGTTCCTCCTGTTGGTGTCAAGTTTCACCTTTCCTCCATCAGCTCTTGCTCGATCCACTCTGTTTGAACATGCCACCATCATCTCGTACGACGACGCCAACGGAGTGCCTCTAATCATCCGGAACTCCTCATTGCTTATAACGCAAGACCGCATCACCGACATTTTCCCCTCTTCCAGCAACAACGCCAGCAACGTTGCAAGTAACGTGGAACGCATTGACGCATCCGGAGATATCATTGTTCCAGGATTTATCGACACCCATCGCCATTCCTGGCAAACAGTCCAGCGCACCGTCACCGGAAACGCAACCCTCGCAGAGTACATCTCTCACTGGACGAACTCCACACTTGCTTCTCAAGTCTACAATGGCGATATCAAGTATACTTCGCAACTCTTGGGATTCCTCGAAGCAATAGATGCGGGAGTCACAACGATTGTTGATCATGCCTCTGCAACATGGAATGAGGAGGTCACACGAGCTGCACATAGGGCCCATCTGGACAGCGGAATTCGCGGCACCTTTGCTTTCCAGGTCGGGACCAAACCTGACAATTTCACTTTGGAAAATCAATTCGAGCTTTGGAGAGAGCTGCAGACACAGAGTCAAGAGCAAAGCAATCTGGTCAGCATGGGTTTGGCGTATGACACTTTCGATATTGGGCAGCGAGAAGAGATCGACCAGCTTCTTGATTTCGTCAGGTAAGATGCTTGGACTTCTCGGAAATCCTACACACCGTGGAGCTGACAGTGGTTTCAGGCAGTCGAATCCGACAGTACTTGAGACGCACTTTGTCGGCGGCGTAGATGGCAACAAGAATAGCCCCAGTTTACTAGCATCACTTGGTCTCCTCAACCTTTCAACTCCCATCATCTTCATTCACAGCAACGGCATTACCTCCAGGGATGCGGCTCTCCTCCGCAGATTCGACCACTACATCTCCTCAGCCGTAGGCTTTGAAATGAGTCACGGAGCTGACCTGACCCGAACGATCCAAGTGTCTGACCAAGCTTCACTGGGCGTTGGTACGAATTACGCTCAGCCCGGCGATATGATTTCTCAAGCACGTCTCTGGCTTCAACATGGTCGCGACCAGCTCTACGGCCCAGTGCGATCCAACTGGCGAGTGCCAGCCAACAACCCTATCTCGACGAACCAGGCTTTCTTGCTCGCAACACGTTCCGGCGGGCTGGCGCTACGGAGACCGGATCTCGGCGTTCTGCGTGTGGGAGCTAAAGCTGATGTGGTCGTCTTCGACGGCACTGCTCCTGGCCTGCTTGGTTCTGACGACCCTGTGACTGCGGTTGTTATGCATTCGTACGTTGGACATGTTAAACACGTGCTCATTGATGGTGAGTGGCAGAAGAGAGATGGTCGATTGATTCATGGAAGTATTGAAGAAGTGAGGCAGAGATTATTAACGGCGAGTCAAGCAGTGCAGCGGTTTTGGGCAGACATGCCACGACCTGTTCTGGAGGGGCAGTGGCTTACTGGAGTGCCATATGGTCGTGTGCCGCAGTGTGATGTCGTTCGCGGCTCTGGTACGGGATATTGAATATGCCAGATGAGACAATTCTTCTGGTACAGGCCCGCTGAGGGGACTCACGTCACTCGCTGTCACCACATGCAAGATTTGATGAGCAGGTAGCAGATATCAACATGCTTGTCGACAACCACGAGATATACACCGCACTGTGCCATACACTGTAGTGTATTATCTCGAAGCAAAGCTGGTCCTGATACTGGTGAAATCGATTGAGATCGTCAAGTTGAGACTACGTCGCCCGCAGCATTTCTTACCAGCATTGAGGGAAGTCGGAAACCCATGGCGTACACGTGCAAGACTTTCTATACGCTCCCACTACTCAATACCTCTGACGCTTCCCTCGCCTCTCGCTGTAAGACCTCTCGATGCTTCTCACTCCGACATTCGAGATGGAACGGGAACGGATGGGGCTCCGTATTCAATGCTTTGACATCTGCGACATATCAGCAAAAAAAGCCGTAGTTTATGGCGTTCACCGAAACTCCACACTCACAAATATATTCTGGAGGAGGGATCAGCTCTCCCGTTGTCGGATCAGTAGCTTTCCTGATATTGCAAGCCCACGTCATACGCGCAGACAGGATGTAAATGCTTCGCTCGGCAATGTGTGAACCAGGACAGAGACGTCGGCCGAATCCGAAAACTGAGAAATTGTTCATGTTTGGATATTTTGATAGAGGCTCTTTGTATGTGGTTGGAAAGTCGGGAGAAAGCCAGCGGTCGGGATTGAAAGTGAATGGATCTGGGTAGAGGGCAGGATCGTGGTGGATGGCCCTGATTGAGTTAGGAGGACAGATTCACAGTGTGGTGACTGAGGCACGAACCATAGATTTGGGTGAATGATGCTGCCTTTGGGGATGAAGTAGCCGTTACATGTGTCATCTTGTGTGGACTTGTGGGGTATTCCTGAATGGCTTATGAGCAATGCCGCCTGTAAGCTGTATAGTAGTGTAGCTAAACTGACCTCCGGCAGTCACTGGTCTCATTCTTGCAACCTCCTTTGCCACCGCCCTGAGCAGCGGAAGATTTGGAAGATCGTCGTATCGCGGGAGTCGGTCAGGCCCTACGACCTCATCGATCTGTGCTTGTAGTTTCTGGAACCATTCCGGGTGCAGAACCATCATCAGTAGCCAGCTCGTTGCAAGAGAGGCAGTCGTTGAAGCCGCAGCGGAGTAGAGTCCTCCAAGGACATAGATACCTTGTAAGTCTTCGAGCGCCAATTTCTCCTTGTTCTCCAACCACGTGCGAGTAAAGCTGGGCCCTGCTTTCCCCGCTTCGATATCTTGCTCAACACCCTTCACTAGGCTGGAGAACAGATTCACCTCTCTCATGCGATGGGTTTCGGCTTCCTGCTTGAATGGGGCAAGCCATGTGGGTAGCCACATCAGAATGGGCAACACATCGACTAAATACTGGCCTGGTGCAGACACTCGCTCGACGTTGAGTTGATTTTCGTAGACGAGTCGGACGATGTCTTCGTTGCCTGTCTGTACTTCGATACCGTATGTGAGTCGTAGAATAAGAGCCGAAGCATAGCGACGGAACAGCGTCTTGTACTGTTCGGGAGTCGAGACAAGATCATTCACCATACGAGCTGACTCGTGCTGTTGCAGTGGCTGGTACGAAGTTGCCGCATTGACCTGTGTTACGTGGTGTTGAAGCTTGCGGACACGACGCCAGTTTTCTAAAAAGCAAGCACCATTAGCACGGACAGTGAAAAAATCATTGCGGATATTGTGATACCTCCGTAAGGCAGGAAAAGGGCTCTGTAGCCGTCACTAAGAAGCTGAGAAGCCATGGGCAGACTCTCTCGTGAGCTGTAAAATTCTCCTCGCTCCCTCAATAGATCGTTCGCCATCTTCTCTGTGTTGACAACGACATTGATCTTGCCAAAGGTCTTGTACTGGTAAATGGGTCCGAACTGTCTGCTCCATTCGGTAAACTTAAACCAGAAGTAGCCACCCTC
The DNA here is from genome assembly GCA_000347735.1 of Cercospora canescens BHU. Taxonomy (NCBI): domain Eukaryota; kingdom Fungi; phylum Ascomycota; class Dothideomycetes; order Mycosphaerellales; family Mycosphaerellaceae; genus Cercospora; species Cercospora canescens. Next base: position 12,189 of record ANSM01008065.1, read on the forward strand.
GCCTTTCTTCAGATCGAAGATACTACCGATCCATGGCAGTCCTGTAACGAGCTTCATCAGTACCGAATTCAGTTCTTTCTGGTCGCCGTCGCGGCTTACCCGATGGGCCAGGCAGATCCTGTATGCCTTTGGGGCGACGTGAGCGCAGGCTGAATGATAAACGAAACAATATCAAGGCGCTTGCTATGAGCCATACCACGGGTGAAATTAGAAGCATTGTTGCAACGAGATGTGGATGTTCAAATCTGTAGACGTGGTTCTCACACTACTTTTTCCAGGCCATTACCATTCAGGATTGACTCTTATGACCAATGACAACAGGCCTGCTTCAGATGACTGCCGATCCTTGTGACTACACTCCGCACTCCGCATACTGAGCGATGACCATTACGAATCCATGCTAGACTCGCATCTTCCGAGAAATTTGGACTTCCACCCTTTCCGCACCCTGGTTCCGAGAGCTAAGTTCCGCCACGTTCACTTCATGTATGTGTACTGAGGATCGCATCGGTGACAGGGTCTGCTGGTTGGAAAGAAGAGAAACAGACTGCGGTGAGGACAGCGCTATCACGTGGAGAGCTTGTACGTTGCATTGCAGTGGCAGTAGCCACTGCAATGAGGCCACGTAGTCTCGGGGACGGCGGGGTTCAGGTTGATCGATCCTCAAAAGACAGTCTTCTGATCCCAGGCACCCTGGCCAGGCAGATACGGCGTGGTTGCTGATATGCGCCTTGTGGTGAGACGATGGGGTTTTCGAGAAGGCAGAGGAAGCTCAGGAGGAAAGTGAAATGAACTTGAGTGCGTCGCATCGTGCTTGGCAGATGGTGATTCGTCAATTGCAACTGGGTTGATGCGCTAGAACTATAAATTCTCTCCCTACTTGCTGCGAAATCCACACATATATCTTTCATGACACAAACGTCGTATCAGGACCAGTAACAGCCTGCGAGGATGTGCTCTTCCTGCCAGTTGCCATCTATTTCCTACCTAAGCTCCCCATCGCACGCAGACGCTGTCCGCAAACATGCACAATAACAACAGGGACCACCGAAGCTACCGTGATAGCAGCCTGGGTGCCGAAGCTACCATCATAGCCAATCCTAGTCGCCCATGCGGTCTGGTAATAGTCCACGCTGAAGCCACCCATTGTGCGAGCAAAATCGAGCCACCCGCCCACTTCTGCCGGTGTAGTGGGATACGCATCCAGGCCAAAGGCGATATTCGCGACAGACATGACCATGAGGCCGAACGTGTGCATACCCCAGCCAAAGACGACTGCAGCGACGTTCAGATGGAGTTCCAGCGCGTATCCGATTATGACGAGACCTGGTGCCATGAACAATATGGCGATGTAGAGAGTCCAGACTCGGACTTCCGGCTCGAATACGCTGCCATGCTTGCGCACGTATCGCCTGGCCATGAAGTCGTTGAAGAAGTGGCCAAAGCATTCGCCGAGGAAGATGGCAACAATTGGCGTAAAGTACAAGTATCCGAGTTGTTTGGCACTGTGGCCATACCCTCCGACTGCTTCCGGTTGAGCGAACAGGATCGAAGCGCTGATGTTGATGCCGATTGCCCAGGCAAAGTTCATGAAGCTCCAAAGCTGTCAGCGGTGAAGCAGAGGTAGGCAGAACGACTTACTAATTCAAAGCGATCAAAAAGAATGCCGGCTCGAATATGATCTCAAAGAAGCTTTTGAATGTAGGCCACAGACGTGGGAAGTAGGTATTGTGATGACGAATCTGCCAAATACCACTTCAAGCAGCGTTAGCATTGTTCTTACGGAACCAAGGGAAGACTTACACCAGACGCTGAAGTCTACCAATAAAACCTGGAGGTCGCTCCGGCTGCTCTTGAGAGTGCTTGTGTCAATCATACCACGTCTCACCGATGACCACTACCACGAGAATGATATAGATGCCGACGACGGTAGCGCCGACCCAAGCAACATCGGTCCATTCTCCGGTACCATGTATGATGAAATTGCTGAATTGCGGGCCAATGTAAGGACTTGCAATGTACAACAATGCCTACAGTACTGACTCAGCGGTCTTGCACGCAACGCGGTCATCACATGATCACTGACCCACAACCCAATCTTTCGTGCTCGCTCGTGAAAGAAGAAAAGGTCCTTCAACAGCGCGATTGTCATAGTCTGGCCGGCCGTGAGGAAAAGTGAAGTCAAGACTCGCATAGCAAAGTAAACTTCATATGTGGGGGCGGCGGCTGCCCCACAGGAGACAGCAAACCCGAATATTGCCGTCCAGAACATCACCTGGGTGGAAGTAAGTTCATATGTCTCTAGCAAGAGCGGTATCTCCCTGATCAACCTACCGGTGCACGGCCAAACCACGAGCTTACGGGCACCCAAATCAGACCGCCAAGACCTCTCCAGGACCGTCAGCGTTGCTATACAATATGTGATAGAATTTACCTACCCAAACAGAATATCGATGTTATTCGGTCTATTTGCCTGGTGGACTGAGATATCCCATTGTGCCATCTGCTGGAACAGAACTGCCGGGCCCCAGGTGGAAGTGTAGTCGGCTGTAAAGCCAGCCCAAGCAGCAACGAATAAGATCAAGTGCTTCCTCTTCCTTGACCAATTCAACGGGTCATTCGGATCTCCAGTCGGCTGCGGGATTAGGACAGTCTGGGTGGAAGTCAGTGCCCATCTCATTGCGAAACATTTTGGACACGAACATGTCCATCTGGTGCGAGTTTGAGATTGGTCGACTGATCTCCTGGTTTGACGTCTAACAGGATGCCACCATTGACTTGCAATTGCTTTGGCAGTGGCTCTACTGTTCGTTGTTGCTTGAGCTCCAGATGGTCCGCATCACTGCCTGATGGCGAGTATGCTTGGTGGGTACTTTTTTCCATTTTCAACGCTGCGCCTGTACGAAGACACAGTGTGCTTCAGAGCTGGTCAGTAACTCATTCTGATATACAGGTATTGTCTCGCGGAGCACGCAGGGCACGAGACACGTACCCCATGGGGCAAACGCTTGGATGGCTTCCGGGCGCTGTTGTGGCGCTTCCGGAACGTGAAGGGCGGGAAGTACAATTCCGACAACATGTTCTGGAGCTTCGCGGCGTCTTGTCCGCAATTCAGTGCTTGGATCCTGCATATCGTACTCGTGGCTTGGTCCAGCGTGAGACAGTACGAGAAGTATGCGACGCTCGCGTAGTCCGTATTGAAGCAGCGTAGCACTCCCTTAATATATCGTTGATGCACGTGGGCCATGACGCAAGTTCTCAGCAGAGAGTGGCGGGTATGTGTATGGAAATCTCAACAAAAAATTACTGGAAACGAGTGACTCGTAGTTCTAAGATACAATCTCCAACCCAGAATCATGCGAAGTGACGGAGACCTGGTCCTCTTTCGCCCATTTGGAGTCCACTCTCTCCAACGCATTTTCTTTTTCAGTGTTGTTTTCTCCGTTCGTGATCGTCACTTCGTCACGCTCAAGTTCTTCCGCCCCGACCTTGACTTGCGCGAGGCCGCTGTTTCCACCCTTTGTCAACACAGCGCGCTGCGAGGGTAAGACTCCAGCATTTGCAAAGGTCCTGAAAGTTTCAAGATAGCTTTCTTCTGTATCATCGTACCGGTTCCATCCAAATTTGCGGGCTTTTGTGATCGACATCGTTGTAGGCCAGGTCTTGCCTACTGCCCAGTCGAAGTATCCCCTGTAGCAAAACATAAGCACGTATTGTGGTATGCTATTGGAGAGATGGCTTACCATGTGCCTTTCCTAAATGCGTCTTTCGATCCGCCATATTTTTCGCATATTCGGTCCCAAACAGGCTTCTTGTCTGCAGCCCATTCAGACATACGAAACTCATTCGCCATTTTGCCCTCGTCGTTAAGTCCAGGGAACGTAGCCTGGTGCGGAATCTGCTGCATCGTCAGCACAGGTTAAGTTGCACGTTGTGTGAGAAAGAGATGCAGGAAACTTACTTCTAAGCCCCAATACTTCCCGATGTTCCTCCAAAGATATCTCCAGACGAAAGTGTCGCCATTCGCATGATTGAACGCCTCGTTCTTTGTGTGCTCCTGAGTAACAGCCCATACAGACATGTCAGCAATGCTTTCGGCAGTGGACTTGTCGTCACAGGAGTTATAGAAGAGCTTGTTCCCCGGAAAGCGTGGCACTTCGCCAAGCTCTCTGCTAATCAACATGTACAGTGCAAGTGTGATGGACTCGGACATGCCATTCTCTATAATGCCGGGTCAGAACAGTTGATAGATTTAGACGATTCAATCACCACATCACCTACTGGCAGGCGTGAAACCAATAATGCCCCCTGGACGAATGATGTTGTACGACCAACCACGTCGTTTGTGCAGTTCAAACAGAAAATCTTCTTGTGTGTAATAAAAGTTCAATCCATGGTCTTCGTAGCGTGGGAGGGTCTCTCTCGCAGGCGCTGGAAACGGGCCCAAATGGACACCATAGTTCTGCAAAGAGCAGGTTAGTACCTGTGAAATTCAAGCATTCAACAACATGCCCTAGCTTACCTTGCCTCCTGTTTGCAAGCAAACTCGTTTCAAGTTGCCTCCAGCCACAGTGTCGATTGCTGTTAGGGAGTTCTCAAACAACGGGACGTTTAACTCGGCCAGCTCGGCGAAATCGTCAGTGCGGACGTACGAGGTGAAGAAGGCATGCGTGATGTTGCGACAGAAGGGAAAAATCTTCTGGATGGTCGTCTCCACGGGCTCCAGAAAGTCGAGGGCGACAAATTCGACCCGCGCATCCTGCCAATAGTTTCGAGGAAGGCTTCTCGAAGTGACGACAATGCGTTCCCATTCCGATTTGAGTTGCCTGATGAGATATTCGACAAGCGCATTACCGCTGATGCCACTACAGCCCGTGACGAAGGCAACTCGGGGTTGTGTGAATGGCATGGCGTGAGTTGTGACTGGGGGCTTGGATCTTGGGCTCGATGGGCTAGCGATGGCAGTTTGAATTCGCCTGGGGTTGGAGTGATACTTCTGGTGCACCTGGTGTTCGATGGACCAGAATCCGTTAGGCCAGCGCCTCGACCCGGAAGTCCGGAGAGGTTTCCATGTGACGAGGGCCGTCAGCAGCTACAAAACCTCGGAATAGAGTCTCGGAATGCGCAATATCTAGCTCGGTAGCTTAACTCCTGACTCGGCTCCGTTGACTCCAGTCCAGAATTTGTCCGTGACCACCATGTGTGGCATGTGGAATGTCGGCTGGCATGCCACTCAAAGGGTGCCTCGAAGCTATCAGCACCAATCTGAGCATGATGCCGAGCGATGCCAAAAACAGGATCATTGCAGATCTGATGTGGTCGCATTAATACTGTGTCGCCTTCATGAGAGCGTCGAAGAGTTTCTTGATAGTTTACATGGATGTCCACCCTTCAATGCCGAACATGTCTATACTAGAGTACTGCGAAGTACCATTGCCGCCGTGTTCACTGCCTGAATGCTCGAAATCGTAGTCGAATGTCGCCCAATCAGGCAATTCGAGGCATGAGAAGTCTGATTGTGACGTTCCCATCATCACGTTCTCATCCGAGGCGGGCAGCGTGTTCCACGGGAATTCTGTGACAAGTTCCGTATTCGTTCCAAGATAGGTGAAGTTGTTCCGTTGCGCAGCAGACGCTATGCTAACTGGCGGTAAAAGCACACCTTTGTCAAGCGCTGTATGTCCTTTCGCGGTTGCAGCATTGTTTGATCGTCGCTGGTTTGTAGCACCAGAGTGGATCGCCCGACCTTGATGCTCGACTAATCGGACCTGCCCCGGTATATTCCCTCTGTCGTCACGTTCAGTACGACCTCTCAAAGTTCGTTGAACCAAAGCATTCAGCCTAAAAGTGGTCCTAATCATCTTGCCACTGACCCAAGTCTTCTGGCAGTAACCCACAAGTGCATCGACCCCCACCAGCAGAACGTCTTCATAAGAACCTCGAAGCGCAGGATGAAGAGAGATCAGGCTGTGCAAAATCATTGTCGCACTGGTCATCGGGTGGATGAACGCAAATGATTGCCACGCTCGGCTCTGAGGAATCTTCTCGTAGACTCGGATCACAGAAGCAGCTAGCTGTGCACACCGGACGTCCGTAGGCAGCTGCTCTCCACTGCTGGCGACTCCTCCCAAGACTTTTGGGGTTCTTCGAATGATCGCTTTCAAAAGGCAATATCGCTGTGAAGAGATCGTTCAGAGGTTGCTCCTCATGCGCAGGCTTCAGACTCACCATGTAGAGCAGCATTGACTGCTTTGCTTACCACCATGGAACGTTCGTAAATTGCTCTCCAAATGTACCCGATTCTCGATACTGCATGCTCTTAGGAACTTCTTGCCGCCAGCTGTCGAGCGCTGTGTCAAGATATTCGGAAATCATGCCCGAAGCGCCGGCAGGTGCTTGCTTCGTATTGTAGACTGCTCTCCAGACCTCTGCTGCGATCCGGGACTGCGATACATGCGCTTCAAGGTAGGGCACGATCGTGACTTTCTCAAGACTTTTCTCTCTTACGATTTCGGTCTGCAGTGAATCAATGGTCCTACTAGTCCCTCTGTAAGTCTCCAGCCAAGCATCGCTGACATCCAAAGGGAGTCGGATCTCAATGTTAGAATCTTGAATGAGGAACGGGCGACTGCTTTCCAGGGACATCCGACGATCTTGCAGGTACATGCACCACCATAGGCGATGGAACATTTCTTCGTTGAAGGCATTCATATTGACGTAGAAATCTGAGCGATGTATGCCCAGAATATGGGCACTCGAGATAGCATGAGCAAGCGTGCGCTCCGCTCTTTCGCAAGCGTCCAATCGTACCAAGTATACAACCTATTTCAAAGATCAGATTAGACGTATCTTAACATTTGGTACTGTCTATCTCTCACCATTATCGTCAGTGCCTGGAGACTATGCAAAGATGGCGCCAAGTCAGAAGTAACATCCAGGAACGGACAGATAAGTTCCACCGCAACACTGTAAATGCTCCAGCCTGCCGAATGCGCTGCCTCGGCATTTGGTGTTCGAGGTGAAGCCGTGCAGCGACCTAGGGCGATGCACACAAAAAGCAGTGCTACAGTCAGTTTACTCTCGCCATGTGCTTCGAGTTCCTCCAAAGTCCCTTGCAAGGAGCGACTTCAAAGATATTCAGAGGTCTTCCATACCAATGGAGGGTGGAGGAAGGGATAAATCATAGAAACCTCGTCAAAGAAGACATTGAGCAGGCTTTTGCAGTCTAGTGACTCGGGTTGTATTCCGAACGAAGAGAGCAAGTCTTTGAGCCAGGTGCTGGACTCTCTATTATCATGTTCTTCGCAAGACCGGTTTGTTGGCGTTAATGGCCTGCGATTTGCCACCGGGCTATTCGCAGCTGATACAGGCATCTCGTCGTCCTCATCTCGCAGTGAAGCTTCTCCTACGAATTTCTGTCGTTCTCTTGCCTCAACACTACAGGCTTCCGGCGACACGTGGTTGGAGATGGCGATCGAAGATCCTATATTCCTGTCGCGTGAAGAGTTCCACGTGCTCTTGGCCAGGGAAGCGTTGAGTCGTTGCTCAACATTGAGAAGCCGTTGGTAGACTTCAGTGGTGCTGATGCGAGATTCACTCGTGTTTACCAAAGACGCATTGTGAGAGCCTCGCCGCTTGGGACGCGCACGTCCTGAGGCCTCATCGCGGCGAGGTGACAAGGCTCGCCGCGCTGGAACG
>ANSM01008094.1:0-18769 GCA_000347735.1 Cercospora canescens BHU
TCATCTCGAGCTGCCAGCCCCATCATGTCGTTTCCGCTGTGCCGGCGACGCGACAAGCTGCTTTGGCCACGATCCCCGCTTTTCTCCAGACGCCAGGGTCACATGCTGGCCTGCTCGTCTGGGCACTCAAATGCAGGGATTGAAGAGCGGATGACGGGGACATATTGGAATGCTATCGCGGAGCTGGACCTCACCTCTGCATGGGGGTGAAGAGGAGCGAGCTGCCGGCGACTTTCAATGCGCTTTTCGCAGTCGAATCGAAAAAGGCGTGAACAAGCTGCATTCTTGCAATATGCACATTCGGCTATGGAGTTTTGCCGAACCGAGTCAACTGCGAGACACAAATCCGAGTTATCTCCCTGGCAAGAGTGGTGGGCCACAAGAAGTTCCTTGCATTGCGTTGACGCCTTCTTAGCCACATACAGGTCCAAGCAGACACTTAAGCAGCAAGTGGCAGTGGTGTGCCCAAATCAATACAGAGAGAGTTGTGAGCATGGGGAGAAGAGCTTCGCAGCAAAGCCCGCATCAGCCACGACGCCATAGAGCGGTAAAGAGCACTGGAATTGACCGCTTTCTGTCTACAGCTTGCGAATGACTGCGGCACACAGAAGTGCCTGCGAGCCATATTCTCTTGTTATTCTTCTGCTTCCGGTCAGGCGAAGAGACCAAACAGATTGCCCGTTGGTAATGGCCGCCAGTTTGGTGGAGGCGGACGACACGCGCAGAACTGGCCATGTTGGAACACCTGAACGCAGCGCCAGCAAAAGGCCTTGTTGCATTGAGTACCTGTTTTCGTGTCAGTGTCCTTGCCAAACTCGCGTCGACCGCGTTCAAGTGGAGCGCTGGAAGAGCCGAACGCACATCCCATGTAATCGCAGCCGCCATTCTTTTCGATGCTTTTGTTGCAGGATGGGCACTTCTTGAACGAACTCCTTATCATGGACAGAGATGCCTCGTCTTGCTCGGTGTGTGTGCGCTGTTTGTACTCCTTGCAGGTTTCTCCATCGTGCCAGGGAACGTCGCAAGAGACGCATGCCTTTGCACCGCATTTGCTGCACGTGCAGATGTCGGCTGCGTCGGCCGCCTCTCCTATCAAAGTATTAGCTGAGTGCTGAGGCGGTCGGAAGAAGGGCACGGGCACCCACCATCCTCCATATCATTATCCTTCTTCTTGCGTCTGCCTGCCTTCTTGCGCGAAGTACTAAGCGCTGCCACTTGCACGTGCTCTTGGCCATTGTCGCAGAGGGGAGCCAGACACCAGCGCCAATTTGGTATGCTCTCCGCCAATTTACGCTTGGCGAGCCTATCGAACTTCTCATACACCGTCTTCGCTGCTGCAAGCTCGACGTTCACAGGCCTCATCATCTCCTTGCACTCCACACACTTGATGCCAAACGTCGTTCCCCGTTCGCCTGAGACGCGGAAAAAATTTGCACTGTCCACCTGGACCTGGATCCACTGCCTCAAGCATGCGCGGCAGGTATTGATGAGGTGCTCGCAGTCGGGGGTCGGGTTGTAGTTCGGGAAGGATCTTGCTGTCTTCTCATCGCCGCAGCACGTGCACATGAACTTGGACTTGCTCGACTTCTGTTTCTTAGGCGCCCGGTCATCGGGGCTGGGTTTGGATGTATCCACCGCAGCCCTCTCGGCGGCCGTGTCACTGCGCAGCAACCGCTTGGACATGTTGCTATGTGGTGTTGAACGAAAGAAATAGACGCCGTAGCCGACTCGTGAGGTTGTTGTTGCAGAGATGCTACTGGCGCGTGCGTAAGCTTGAACCGCGGGTGAATGTATATGACCACGTCTCGTGACGGGTTTGTCACGCGAACCAACAAGAACGAGTGAAGAGTCAAAGCAAATTGACCGTTTCACTCCGAGTGATAGGTTTTGTGTCGTTGCGACGGCAAGTTGCATGGCGTCGGAAGGCGCATCCTCAGGCGGCCATCAGGCAGCAGCTCCACTCACACTTTCCTGTGAGCGACACTCGCGCCGCGAGATTGTCATCCGCTGCTCGTCCATGTGTAAGACGCCAGGGGAACAACAAAGATTGCATCGGGATACACCCGTCGGGAAGTCCATCAAACTGTCATCCACACGTTGCGGTCGCAAAGCAGGGGCAACGGGTGTCATAGTCCAGCCTGCTTAATCAGGAACTTCCTCACTCCGCAAGACACTCTACGTTCCTTGGGATATTTCGACTCCAGGTCCTCGTTGAGAGTCCGATGGACATGCCTGCGGCGGAATATCCGGCCATCCGGCGTCGAAGGCTCAAGTATCAAATAGCATCGGTGTCTCCGAAGATGACCGTCTTCGTTCGACACAAGCTTCATGCAATCCAGATCAATCAGATACTTTTCCGATCCCAGCAGCTCGGCCTTAGACTTCAGCGAGAGGCCTTGGTTTGTCATCTCGTATGGATATTTGTTCTCGAAATTGCCTTCGTCCACTACGATCTCGCCACAGTCTTCGAATAGAGCCGGTGAAGGTGCTAGAATGCCATACCAGGCCAGCCCGAACTCGCCTGGGACATCCCATCCCCATGCAAAGATTGACTTGTCGTCCGACTTCTTGATGATTTCTTGCTGAAGTCTCATAAAGGCTTTGAGCCTGGAATCTTGGTCAGCGTGTGTCTCTGGGGAGCCTGTCAATATCCGTGCACAGTTGCTGTAATCACATGCCAGACGCGGCTGTCTCAAACAGCGGAGATAAGAATTCTCGTCGATATTAGTGGTTCCACTCACATTCCTTCGCCATACAACATTGGCATATTGACATCAAACAGTCCGAGCAGGCAATACGCGAGATCCTCTGGCCTTGTGGTCACCCTTCGTGCTGCCCAGCTCATCTTTCGAGCCACGCTCGGCCTTTGGTGGTTGAAGTTGTTGAGATCGTACAAGCCGATTCCAGTGACCTCCGACACTGCAGTCGCTATGTGGTCGTCCTGTCGACTACCGATGGCTTGCCATTGAGCACTCAGAAAAATGACTTCGGCCGGTGCCAGCAATTCCTGGAGAGTCCACCCGCGGCTGAACCACTGGCTAGCTTTCAACGCATCTATCACCTTAGAACTGCCGTCCGAATCCACGAACGAGACATCCTGGAGATGCGCGTAGCATGCTCCTGCACGCTGATACCTGTAAAATATGAGTTCAGTCGTAGAAGCTTTAAGGCAAGACAGCATCACACCAGCGATACATGCTGTTGATTGCTTCGGATAGCTCAGCGCTTGATCTCTTGTCTATACAGCAAGTATCGATCCAGATATAGGCATGCCTCCGTGCCTTTGCATATTCGCACGCCGCAACGATCTTGCGGTAGCCGATGCTGTCTCTCTTCAGCCCTTTGCGAAACTCTTTGAAAGTTGCTTCATCATCACTCCAGCGATGAGACAGGACGGCGTATTGGCCATATGGAGTCTTGTCCTCAGTGAATTCAACCAGTTTCAGGCTGTGAGTGTCGACGAGCCGCATCTTGCGCACTGCTCGGTCGGAGGATGAGAATGGAGGTAGGAAGAACAGGCTGCCAAGTTTGTGAGTATCCGATCGCGACGGTGGAGCCTAACCCGCATTGGATAGATATGTTGCATCCTTTACTGATCACATTGATGAAGCAGGATTGAATACATATGAGCGCATGATGCTAGCAATCCACTTCATGAAGAGAAACAAATGCGACAACAGCGCAGCAGCGGAGAGTAGTGCAAAATTACAAAGGTAGAACAAGAGTATGCTGAGCATCGTAAACACGAAACAGTGACACCCGTAAGCCTGCTTTCAAGAGATCTCGTGAGCAGCATCTTCTATATCATAATTACAGAGGTTTCGGCATGTGACGTGGCTCTGTTTGCCGTACTGTCGATTTAGTCCTTCCGAGAATCGTCAATCACGATTGCGAATATGTCTTTGGCCATCTTCTTGATGTCCGTATCATCCACTTGCGCCAAAGCAGCCTTGATCTTTTCGAAAGTCTCAGGCAGTATGCCTTCCCGGCCTTGCGAGTAGATATCGATGCCAGCAGGCGTGAACAGCGTCTTTGCGAAGCATGTCACTGCCCATTTGTTGCCATTGTTGTCCTGCTCTTCTCCCCAACCCAGGATCTCCCAGTGGCTGCTGGCGATCATGAGCCAGCCTCTACCTCTCCAGTTCCATTCGCCTCTGCTATCCCCGGTCCCTGCTACTTTATCGATGCCGCGTATTGAAGAGACCTTAACTCCGTGGAGTGGCTGAGACGTGACCAGGTCATCGATTCTGTCCGTGTTCTCTTTCGCTATAGACGGCGATGACGGGTCCAATGGCGTGTATTGAATGCGCACATTCTTCTTACTCTTCCACATAGGCAGGCTAGAGTGCGTAACGTGCCAGGTCTCGGTGAGCCATGCTATTGAAGGATTCCTGAAATCGGCTGGCGGAGCCGCGGGCGAGAATGTTGGCGGGCGCAATGCGATGGCGGCCATGGTTTCGTGAAATCGTCGACCGCTGCCAGGTGCCTAAAGCACGCTTGGAGAAATTACATTGCGACGACTGTGTTGGGGCGTAAACAAAGGGTAACGGACATTGGCGTTGCTGTCGATCTGTCTTGGTCAGCAGCGGAGGATGGCATGACACGCTCTTCTCTTTCGCGGTCCACATGTCAGCCACACCAGCAATAGCACATTGACTCACACTGTGCACAATCTCCGGTGTCTGGCATATAACGGGCCTCCTGGACTGGTTCTGGATCAACTGCGCGTATGCCCAAGAAACAACGCAACAACTACCTGAAACAACTGCAAGGCACGTCGAGTGGCAACAAAGCTGCCAGCACCAATGTTGTCAATACCAAGTCCTCGGTCAACGAAAAACTCAGTGAGCTGAGAAGACTCGGAGGCAAGGATGCTGCGAAGAAGAAGGCAGAGTTCGCTGAGAGCTCCACCAACCACAAGTCAGTACATCCGTCTTTGAATGGTATCCTCGGAATCGCAGAGAGTGCTCCTCCCAAACCCAAGCGTGCTGCGCGAGTACGACTTCCAAACCGGACGCCAGGTCCCGCCCCACCTGCGAGTTGGATCAAAACCGCCGGATGGACCCGCTCTCTGGCATTGAGAACTGGACAGAGAAGGTTTAGGAGGAATAGTAACGCTGACATTGATCGTAATAGGCCGGGGAAGCTCGGAAGATTTGCTTTGATGAGTTGCATCGACCACGATGATAGCCCTGATCATCAACCAGGCACTCTGGTGCATTTTGCGCTCAAGGCTGCCGCCGAGAACTGGCACATGTTCGATGAGGAGGACTTGCCCATGCTGGCTGAACTGCCCTTGAGACTTCGACTCAAATTGCTAAGCTACCTCGGCTTTTACGGGCCTCCGATAGATATCATCGCGCTCGATGCCTTGACAAGTGGCACAGAAACTTTATCACATCTGGATCTTGCTGGCCTGATTGGCAGTGGGAGGCTGTCCATACCACGGCTCACCAAGCTTGCAAAGGAGCCGAAGTCTATGCTGGAGGCCAGCGAGCCGACAGAAGACGCTGTGGCAGAATCCTGGGATCTCGAGGTGAGCCTCGAAGCTGCTCTGAGCATCAATATGCCAGAGACTCGCTTCGCCAGTCTTACACACCTTTCACTATCTCATCCACCAGTGGGAACCTCCTGGCGAGATCTTCTAGCACTCTCGAAGCATACGCCCGGTCTTACTCACCTGTCTCTGGCATACTGGCAACGACCCACATTAACTCCGAATCTGGCGACAGCCACAGTGTCGAGCCAGCATAGCCCCGATGTCCACGCAGGCGGTTCACACTACTACTCAGCGTTAGACCAGGATATGTATGAGCCTGCCGCAATCGTTCGACAGCTCAGCAATAATCTACTGAGCTTAAGGTGGCTCGATCTTGAAGGATGCACGGACTGGTGTGCGGCGTTGTCGTTCAAGTGGACTTCCAGCGCTGCGAACGACGAAGCCGATGAGGCTTGGGCACAACATTCCACGACAACTAGTGTTTGGGCGGGCAATTGGAAGAATTTCTCTTACCTCAATCTCTCGCAAGGCTGGGCTCCAGGTATGGCAACATTGTCTCTCTTGCCTCGGCAGCAAATGTCTAGCTTCCGGAGGGCTTTGCTCGACAAGTTCATAGCGCGGGCTGGCACAGCTGAGCCTGCGATGGACGAGGACCTGGAGAGCATGAGTCTCGTGGCCCAGCGGAAGGCACAAATTTGGGTGGAGGTGGAGGAACAAGCAATGAGAGTAGGAAGGGAGATCAACACCATCCGACGCGGCGAGCACATCAAGCACATTGACGTTGATCATGGGTGGCATATACAATGAGGATTTTGTTGATCTAAATTGCTTCAAATTGGTATCAGAGCACGCGGCATCTGCCTTGCCTGAGCTCAAGTGCATGATCCCATGGCCTCCAACCCCAGACTCCTAGCATGGTCGCTTATCATGCCATTCTTGCGGCAGAGCATTCCCCCAAGAACAATGCTGAACGTTAGCGTGTCATCATAAGAGCTAAAGAGAGAACACCATCTCTTTCAGTGCCCGAATCTCATCTGGTTCCTGTGCTGGAAGGGGAAAGTATCCTGGCCGCCGTTTTTGGACACAACGTAGTTGTATTGCTTGTCTGATGCCGTCAATATAATCCTACACTCATCTAGGTAGGGGCAAGAAGTGGCTTACCAGATGGTCCGGCTGATGTTGTCTTCTCTTTCAACATCGACTTGAGCGCAGACAGCTTCGATTGCTTCTTCGCACTCTCGACTTCAATCTCTTTTTCCGTCACATCGACTGGTGACTGTCCTTGTGTTGCCTCGTTGTAAGAAGGAAGAGATTTGTCGCCGGCCACTTGTTCGAGAGCTTGTCGTTGATATTGGGTAGAAGACATATTGATGATGTTTGTTGATGCTGGAGTGGTAATCAAGTTCCGTTTCAATGACATGCAATTGCTGCGAATCCAAGTTCTTGTGAGAATAAGAAACCATGTGGATGGACTGACGCTCTGCTTATATGTATAGCTTGGATCTTGACCTGCCCCGGTAGTCAGGCAACACAATATCACACGCCCCAAAGCCTCCCACTATGCGTGGGAATGCATTGAGTTCCTAAGCGAACGCCGAGCATACCTCAGCAGTCCCCTTGTCCGCGTGGCTTGACTAGTCTAGGGCTGAGGGCTGAGGGCTCCCATTGTCGGTACACATGATGACTCGGACTACTTGCATACTCCATGTTGCAGAATCAACCAAAGAGAGGGCTTGATTCTTCGGAGTCACTATGAGCCACTTCTCGTCATCACAACATGGCCTCTCACTAAAAGACTGCTACTAAGCTGATCCTGGACATTCAGATGTCGCGCCTGCCTCTGTTTCGAGCCAGAAGCAGGCAAAGCAGGTATCTCTTGATGAACTGGGAGAAAGTCTTGCCTGCCGTCGCGCGATATGCTGGGATGTGTGTGGATCGCTTGCGTTCGATCGACGCGGTGCATTGAATGCCTGTTCTGTTCACCGCGTCGCAGCTTGAATTGTCCACTGTCTCGAGATTTGTGATGCGGATATCGCGCGCGGAGCGTCGGTGTGCTAGTGGATGGGGTGACTCAGGCAGCATCATTCTGAGCTGCAGCTGAGGACCACCGGAAGACAAGGTTCATCAGAGGGGAAATCCATCTCACTCACACTCGGAGTTCATCTGGCCCGTGCACCACAAACGCCGACGACTTCCGATGATGTCTGTTTGCCAATTGCGATGTCGTCTCATGGATCATCAATGGCCGTCATAACTTCTTCGTGGGTGGTAAACCTCATGCATCATCGCCATCTGGCTGCTGCATAGCGATGCGATAGGCCGAGTCTACTGCGGTTCGACCACTCAAGTGAAGAGCTCGGCAGATGTGAAATATCGCGAACGCCGCGTCTTGGCCACGCTACTCCGCTTCTCGGATTGACTGACACCGCGTTTCGTCTGGTATTCCTCGCGTTTTCTTGTTGCCTGAAGCGGATTCCACCCATGCCATCGACCTGACCCAAAGGCGAATGCGACTAAGCGCTCGAAAAGTGGTACAGGACCACGTCCCGACACGGCAGCCTAAGCTAATGCCTCATTCCGCATCTGCATGGTAGCCTCTGCCGTCCATACGACTTTCCCAGGGCGATAACACTGGGGACAAGGAGCGAACGGTGGGAGTATTTGTCTTTACTTTGGAGCTGAGCCGATCCAAGACCATGCTGCTCCAATCAGGAGTAACCGGCACCGATGGCCCTACGGCCAATATCCCGACAGCGACTCGTGATAATGGGCGTGGGTTGGTACCCTCGTATCGACGTAACGGGTGTGTCGTCTATGAGAGAGCTCTTGTTGCCGATGACTAATTGCAGCGTAGGAAATTGTTCAGCTGTGAACCAGTATGGTTTGGATACCTACTTTGCTACACGTCCACTGACTCTGTGATAGTGTCGGCGAGGAAAGCTGCGCTGTGACCACAACAGTCCAATATGTGGAAGATGCGCTCGTCGTGGCAGAGAAAATGAATGTATCTATCACCCTGCCCCCTTGACCAAACCTCGCACGTCTTCTGGAGCAGGCGCACTTCGAACAAGCAATCCCGCTCGAGCCTCACCACAAGCGCCTTATCCAAGTGAAAGGCTCGAAAAAGGACGCTTCAATCTGCTAGCAAGTCCACCGTCCAGCATAAATACGTCATTGGGGCAGGAGGAGTCTTCATTGCATGTTCGCAGCGCTTCACTTGGCCAATCGCCAATCGTGCGGTCTCCTTTGAACCAGATGGTATCTCCAGCGGCTGGGAGCTCGCGTCTCTCACCGAGGGATTCGCACAAAAGTCCTGCGAGTGCCATGTCCTTTCGAGACAGCAAGACCGGCTATCTCGGGGCCACCTCGTACTCGGCTGTCTATGAGGAGAATTCGAGTATATTGCAGACCCCGGAGATAGATGAGGCCAGAGATCTGCCGGTGACCAGTCCGGAGAAGATACAGCAAGGCGCTCAAGTTCTCTCAATGCTCAAGGATCTTCCAGTGTACCGCAAATTCATGGGGAGATGGTTCGAACTTTGCGACGGCCTTGTGGTCATGCAGCCCATCTTCAAAATCTGGATCGACGATCTATGGGCCGAATTTGGAGATGTGCTCGCAGAAGGTAAGATGGAAAAGTTGCTCGCGCTCTCTGAGTTGGTCTGGAGGAACACTCGCCAATCGATGAAGGTTCACGGCGACATGACTGCAAGAGAATGGTCGAAGTCAGCTTCCGGACAGCACCTGCGTTGGGAAGTGGTTGGCATCATCCTCAGTCTAGTGGGGCTCATTGCGGTAAACCTCAGCAATTGGGACACCATATTCGACTCGGTACAGGAGAACTACGTCGATCGGGCAACGTTTGCTGATCGCATGCGCAAAGCATCGGAATTTTGTCTATGCTTTTGCTACGAATGCGAAGTCCTCAATGACATATACGTATGCTTCATGTACGAGGACTTGATTCTGGTGGAGTGTATCAAGGGCGATGCACACTACGCTGCCTGGCAGCGAACTGGAGAGGTCTGTGATGCTGTGGTGGCGATGGGTCTGCACCAAGGCAATAGAGCTGACGCTCATACACCCTTCTTCCTTTCAGAGTTGCGAAAGAAAATCTTTATATCTGCTTTCGGTCACGACAAAACAATTGCCACATTTCTGGGTCGCCCTCCGAGATTATCGCACAGATACTGCAAGATGGAGCCGCCTCTGGATCTCTCGGACGATGAGGTCGTCTCCGAGGGCGCCGAATTGCAAGCCGCGTTGGCGCAACTGGACGAGAATGGCTGGAACACAAGCGGCCACCTTCATCGCAACACGTGGCTGCGAGTTTGGTTCAAACAAGCCAGTCTGCGCGAAGAGATCCTCGAGATTGCACTTGGCACGGATGAAGAGGACATTGCTCAACAGACCGAACAGGTTCGCATGAAAATCGAACGCCTCCACAAGAGCCTTCCCGACTTCATGTGCATCACTCCTGAGCAGGTCCTCAGTGAAGGCAACACATATCTTGGGATGGGATTCCCAGTGAACAGGGTCAAAGATGCGACGCGACTGGTCCACTTTTGCATTCACACCGGCATAGCGCATACCGAGTTTCTCTTACAGCGAGCAATGGTCAGCAGACTACGCACAGACACCAAGAAACTAATCCCGATCGCCCGAAGAATGTTGAAGATGGTCCTACTGGCTCAGTCGAAGAAGGAATTCTTCAGAGACTTTCAGGGAGATTTGATTTATCTGGTAAGTATATATACAATTGCACGAGCTGCGATGGAGTAGTACTGACGAATGCGCACAGCTCGCCCTCCACGGTCTGCCAGCAGCTGGTGTGCTTGCAGTGGAGCTGCTCACGCAAGAACGGACGCGACAGTGGACACCCGATCTTTTGCCGCGTTCAGAGACCATTCAAGACCTGAGTGTCTTCATTTCTGCATTATCCGCTGTCGGGCCTGGAGAGGGCAACTTTTTCATCTGCGATCAAGGCCGCAGGGCTCTATCTAGGGTCCTGGACCAGATCCTGTCTCCAAATCCGATGCCTTCATCGACACTGGCGACAAGAGAGCCTCCCGTATACGATGACTCGTCAGCAACGTACTTTCCAATCGGCAATGACGCGGAGTTCTTGCAATGGTTGGAACACGTCGAGTGGGACAAGAATAATTGGATCGAGCCTCTACCAGCATCGAATTTGGGAGTGCCATGATTGGACGATGATGAATCAATGCATGTAGCATTGTTACTGTCGTCCGCAGCGTCTTCTGCGTGACATGCTGCGACGGAAGGATTGTCGTGAATTCGCGCCTGTGAAGGGTTGCCCGACCAATGACGTCACTCAGTGCGACAGGGTGAGATGATAGGTCGGCATTCAGTCCGAGCGACCCTCTGAGCCGTGAGTTGAGATTGTCAATACGCTACGCATCCAACGGATGGTAGCCAGTTGACATGAGTTCACGTGTCCTCACCAAGAGCTGTAATCGTGATGATCGGCATCCTCTTTATTCGTCGGATCGTCTTAGGCAACGTGTATTCCACACAGGATTGCTCGGCGATGGTACACGAGTCGTTGTCCTGCGCATCATCGGACCCCACCGAGAACTCAACATTGGAGATAAGGCCATAACCTGTCAATACTGCGCCATCCTCTTGCTTGCTGCCAAATTCTTCCCGCTCCGGAGTCGAGGGCGGAGTTGGAGGGTCGTCAAGCTCATCATCAGACTCGTCGTAGAATTCGTCTTCATCGTCCTCATCGGATATCCCGTCGTCGTCGCCATCCTCCGATAGGTTGATGCTGCGCAAGATGTCATCGATCCGGCGCCGCCGTACTGGCTTGGGCGTTATGCTGTCACAAGTGACAGGTGAGTCGATGTATGGCTCTAGATCGTCTATGTCAAAGTCGGGGTTGACCTCTTCAATAGTCTCCGAGAGGTGGTCCAGAAGATTGGCATGCCCGACCAGCAGTCTTAAGTCATGGTCCTGACGCTCGGCTTCCTTCTGCAGTCGACTTCGGGCGATTCTGGCGATGTGATATGCTTGCGTGATGGAGCTTTCTTCCACAGATCCTCCCATATCCTCCTCCTCAATCGTGGCCTGCAGTTCTGTTGCTGTAGTGGAAATAGTAAGCCGGGATGGCTTATGTCGGGATAGCATTTGGCAATGTGCGGACTTCTGCGAAACTTGTGCCAAGTTCCCGTCAACAGGTTTGGAAATGCTCTTCAAGAACTTGAACGGATCCCAGTGTGGCAGATGCATAGTTGCTCGACTGTGAATAGGAGTGCTATATCATGATTGGGGAATTGAGCCAAACAAAGTTTCCCTTTGGGCCGTTCAGAGTTGCGCGTGCGCGCATTCAATTTTGAAAACTTACTTCTACTGGCGGAGGTCGGAAGCGCCAGCGACCGTGATAGGGTCCTACACAAGAGCCCTAGGCGCACGAGGTATAAGCAGGCGCGACAGCCGACAGGGTTGGTATTACAGATCGTGTGTACGGACGGCGCTATGGTGGATTCCGCGTGCGCGTTATGCACGGCACTCGTCCGGGATCCGAGGAAGCCGATCTTAGCAGGCCCCATCTCGCAGCCAGAACTTCGTGTTGATGTTCGGAAAGTCTACCTTGCGCCAACGACGATTGAACTCGTGCCCTCAACCAGTTAAGATTATCTCTTAGTGCTGGAGCAGTATTCATGAACGGGTCCGGAGGCTGGTGATACAGATTTTCGTCAATAGATAGGCGAATGTCTGGTAGCGAGCATCAGTTACTGCTTACTTGAACAGCCGCATGAATAAAATTCCTTCAGCACTAATGCAATCGAGCCTTGGGATCTACGCGGAATGCTCGACGAGGCGGGGACGGCGTTACGGTCAAGCACCTGTTGCGCGCTTGGCGTTTAGCGAGCAAAGGCATCGGATCTTACGCTTCCGACTTGCCAGTGATCTCAGGAGACCCAACAACAGCTCCTTGCGATGACGCCGATTCTAGACTCAGTATTCCAAGCGCTCCAAGCTTCATGGCCTGCATGAGAGCGGAGTAGAGCGGCGGTCATGGTCAACAAAGATCGGTGGACGAGGTTCAGAATGATTGCACAGTCGCCGTGCTGTCACCGCTCTGTGCTTCTCGTACACCTGAGGAATTCCACGAAGGTCGGAAATGGCGCAGTGTAATCTATGGCGCGTCCTCAAGCTGATCTGGCCTTCGCGGAGCGATGGAGTTTTGCACGTCCGCGACGATGGCACGTGGATGAATCTTGCAGGCTGGGGACGATACGTCGGTCTTGTTCACGCCGCGATGGCCGGAGGCGCGAAGAACCCCCCTGGCGGCGACTGAACGATGCAGAGCTTCGGCGGTGGCTCGGTGATCTGGACGTGAGCGACTTGCGCCGGTCATCATGTGGCTCGCATCTGTTTGCCTGAGGTTGTCGAAGTGGATGTCGTTCGTTGTTCCTTGCTCCTGATGTGTTGCTCTTCCAGCTGTGGCCTTGGCGGGCAGGGATCTCAGCGGGTCGGGCCTCGTTCTGCAGAAAGTGTTGTCACAGAGTGACTGTTTGCACAGGCGTGTCACAAATACCATTCACTCTTTAAGCACATCCTCTTACCACCTTGTGCATGCGCTGCTCGAATCCCACAAGCACGTATAGCACTCTTCGGACCGCCACTCGATCAATCCGCACATTATTTCCCCTAGCCAACGCGACACGACACGCAGCGCATTGGCGGGGCCGACCAGGCCAGAAATTCTTCTTCTGCACTTCTCCGCTTCGATCACTAACGTACGTCCCCTGGACGCCTCCGAGAATGGCATTGTCAAGCGGAAATGACAGCCAAATGGCAAATCTCGACCAAATGACCTCGCAATTGCAATCATTGGGCGTCTTCGAGCTGCCGAAGCCACAAGGCGTGCTGCTGCATCCACAGCGCAACCCGATCGATATATACCGTGCAGTGATCGTCGACCAGCTGCAAAATATCACTGGGGTAGCTCCAGATATCATCAAGAATGCGGTGGCGTGGACACAAGATCTGAAGCATGGAGATTTGGTGTTGCCTGTGCCGGCGTTGCGATTGAAGGGCAAGAAGCCAGACGAGCTGGCTGCCGAGATTGCGGAGAAGTTCGACTCGCCTCTGATCGAGAAGCCAACAATTGAAAAGACAAGCGTGAAGTTCTTCTTCAAACCAGAACCGCTGGCCAAGTTTGTGATCCCAGCGATCCACCAGCAAAAGGGCAATTATGGCTTCAACCCCACATTGGGCCTCGAAGACCCCTCGAATCTAGACAGCCGACACAAGAAAATCATTGTGGAATACTCGAGTCCCAATGTGGCTAAAGAGTTTCACACCGGGCATTTAAGGAGCACAATTATCGGTGGCTTCCTCGTCAAGATGTTCGAGCGTGCAGGATGGGAGGCGGTGTCAATGAACTACCTCGGCGACTGGGGCAAGCAATATGGCATTCTCTCGGAAGGGTTCGAGAAATATGGGAATGAGGAGGAGCTGCTGAAGGACCCCGTAAAGCATCTGAATTCAGTTTACGTCAAGATCAACCAGGATAACTCGGACGAGCAGAAGCCTGCCAAGATACTGGCAGAGAAGAAGGCGGAGTTAGAGAATCTCAAGAACCCCCCTAAGCCAAAGAAGCCTGCGAAGGGCAAGGAGGCTGAAGCACCAGCACCGCCCAAGTGGACCGAGGAGCAAGAGCAGGAATTGCAGAAGGTGACTGCCGAGCTGGAGAAAGTCCAGCAGGAGCTCGTAGACAAGCCGAGTATCGACGAGAGGGCTCGTCGCTTTTTCAAGCGCATGGTGGATGGTGATCCAGCCGCTTTGAGGAACTGGCAAAAGTTCCGCGATGAATCGATCAAAGCGTACGAGGGCATGTATTCCCGCCTCAACATCAAATTCGATGACTACAGCGGCGAGTCGACAGTCAAGGTCGTGGATATGGACAAAGTGGCCGATGTTTTGGCAGCCAAGAACATCAGCGAGGACAGCAAAGGTGCTGTGATTGTTGATCTGACTAAACACGGGGCACCAACACTTGGCAAGACGCTGGTTAAGAAGAAGGACGGGACATCCTTATACCTTACCCGTGACTTGGCCGCTAACCTGGAGCGGTACGAGAAGTACCACTTCGATCACATGATCTACGTGATTGCATCGCAACAAGATGTGCATGTGAAGCAGATGTTTACCATCCTGAAGCTGATGGGTCCACCTTACAGCGACGTTGTGGCAAAGTGTAGCAACATCAGCTTCGGTATGGTCAAGGACCCCAAGGGGCAGACCATGTCGACACGAAAAGGCACTGTCATCTCGCTCGCCGACAGTCTTGATTCTGCGAAAGATTTCATGCACGATGTCATGCGCCGCAACGAGGAGAAGTACAAACAGGTCGAGGATCCTGAAGCCACTGCGGACACTCTTGCCATCTCCGCCATCATGGTGCAGGACTACAGTGGAAAGATGATCAACGGATACAACTTCGATCTGGAGAAGATGTGCAGCTTTGAAGGTGACACTGGCCCATACCTGCAGTACTCGCATGCCCGTCTATGTTCGATCAAGAGGAAAGCGGAAGTTTCCGACGAAGAGATGCTGGAGGCCGATCTCAGCCTCATCACGGCAAAAGAAGGCGTGTCATTGATCCGCTCTCTGGCACAGTGGCCTGACGTGTTCCTCAACACGTATAAGACTCAAGAGCCCGTGACGGTACTCACGTATCTCTTCAAGATGACGCACTTGCTCAGTTCCTGCTACGATGCTGTGGATCGCAGTAACAAGAATGCAAAGACTCTCAGCGTCATGTACGCTGAGAGTCCCGAGAAGAAGATTGCCCTGATGGCAATGTACGAGGCCGCGAGGATCGTGTTGAACAACGGAATGCAGCTATTAGGTCTGACGCCCGTGGAGAGAATGTAAACACGAGGCGCACAGCGCACAGTACAAGAGGCGACGACAGCGTGCTCGATCGAAAAGTTCGAACGTCGAACCAGGTGTGAGCGATCAGGTACTAGCACGAAGATATGCTGCGGCGAGAGGATCATCATGGGTGTTCGAACAGCGGAGCAGATTTGATCTGATTAATGACACATGCCTGGGATATAGTACCGATGATTATCGGCTCATCGGACTGCTCCCAACGCAAAGGTACAGGCTATAGTCAGGCGTGACTGGCAAATGGGTTAGCATGGAGAAGGCTAGAGCTGCAAGATCATGTCCAGCGGGCAGGATCAAGTAACAGATAAACGAACGAGATGACGCGGACGACATGAAACTTTCACAAATGCTCCATCGATTTTGCTTGTTCTCCTTGCGGACGTCTGGCACTTGCCCTCTAGCATCCGTCGATTGTGCCTCTCAAGCGAGGTGCTGGATGTGAGCGAATGTAATCACGTCGATGAACGTACACAAATGTAAGTCTCGGTCGATTGTGAGGATCTTGCAGACATCATCGATACGAAGAACATATTAGCGAATTGAAAAGTAAGCTGCGACAAATGACTCCAATAGTCCACAGACACGAAATGAAATCGGACAATTGGCGTACCTCTGCGAGTCCAAGTCGTGGGGCAGCGTTGATGCCTGAGGTGGATAGTGTCGGGCAAATATGGCTGGCAAGATCGACGAACCGACCAAGACCGCCAAGCAAGTGCCAATGTGCCTGTGAAATGCTTCTCTTGATCTGGTTTCACGTTTCCCCTACCCTGGTTTTCCTTTCTGAACTTCATGTCAATGGGATTCTTCCGTTGAGCCGGGCAACGAATTGTGCAGAGTCGCCACTCTTCGTTGTTGTAATCGCTGAGTCTCAAGGAACCCGCCTTTGAATGTGCCGCGCGTGTCCTGTGCGGGCCCAGCAACGATGGAACTGTGTCTTGCAGTGGTTCGCTGTTCTGTTGCCTGGCTTTCGTCGTGTTGTTCAGACACTATACTACGTCCTGCCGGCGGCGTAGTGGGTGACGCAGCCAGCAAAGGATCGCCATGACGTGGACGTCAAAAGTGGGCGAAGCAAAGCATGAGCCCCGTGCAACACAGCTCGGCCGGTTCGCTCCGTTGATACGATGGCTTTCGACATATTCACTGTAAGGTCGTGCCAACTTTTTTGGGCTTCTCTTCATTGTATTCCATGTGTGTGATCAAACCTCCTGTTCTCTCAAACCAGAATGGCAACAAATGAGAAGCCTCCAGCGATGCCTCCTCGGCCCATCCAACCTCAGCAAGCCGAACCACTGCCCGCCCAACAGGCAGCCAACATACCGCAGTATAATCCCAATAACTACCAAGACATGCCAATGGGACAAGAGAAGCACCACGGGGATCCACAACGACTGAGTCTCGAGCAACATGACATCTCCTCACCAATTCACTACACTCGCGACCCGCGGAAGCTTGTAGGATACCTGATCCCATTCCCGAAGCCACATATACCGAACGTGCCACCTGAGAATATTCCGGCCCGTTTTCTGATTTACACGCCTCCTCCGCCACCATTCATGTCGGCACCACAAGAAAAGGAGAAAGAGGGCAAAGTCCACAAAGTCCAACGCAAATGGCTCGAAGAGGTACGGGAGGCGAAGACGAGCAACGCGAAGACCATGTCGTGGAAAGGGCTGAAAGGGAAAGCCACGAAGGGTATCTCGTGGGGTATGAGTCAAACCAAGGGCTCCAGTCTGGAATTCTTGAACCGCATTGGTGAGATGGAAGAGTCGGCGAATGATAAGCACGGTGAGGACGGACATGCCGAAGGAGAGCATACGAAGCAGACCGTCAGACTGGAGGAAATGATGCTCGTATATCCTGCGAACATGCCTGGCGATGAGGCCAGCATTCGAGAGGAGTTTGTGAATACGATGCTCCGATCCAAGTCAAAAGCGGAGCGAGATTCCATCATTGCCACGGGACTTTTGCCAGTAAGTTTCGCGATGGACATGCTCATGGTTCTGGTGTGGCCATTTGGCGGTCTCCTCGAGATTGATGCCGTGTGGCTTTATGCCAGTGTCCGTGGAGCGAAAGTCAGTCGAAGTGTGACCAAGCGCCTCTCCTCGACCTCAACCTCTGGTGACCACGACAAGGATAAGCTGCATCTCAAATTCGCGCCTTCGCCAAGGATTGCCATCCTGGAGCGGTATCTGGCAGCGAAGTGTCACGAGAAGGATAGCAAGTTGTTTCCGACCTACGCTTCGTCGCCCAGTGAGAGTGAAGTGCTGGAAGCGATCGGCTGGTTCCCGAGTAGCAAAGGTGGCGAGGAAAGAAACTGGGAGGATGAACAATGGGAGATTATGGAAGTGAAGGACGACTTGAAGTCGACGATGGGAAAGGGAGCCAAGGAGTGGAATGCGTGGTGCAAGTTATTTGCGGAGAAGCCAGAGAAAGCGTTGAAGAAATAGATGTAGCAAGAAGTCGCCAACAGTGAATATGGGGTGGAGGAGACTCACTAGTCTTGCGTACTCTCTCGCCAGTTTGCAAGCCCTCCGTACTGTGAATAGTGCAAGGCTTTGCCTCGATCCTCCATGGACATGGCGCAGACCGCTTTGTGGACGGGCCAGTCTCTCTGCTGACAGGCGCTCGAGCAGTAAGCAGCTGTTCCGCATCTGCCGCAGCGGTTCAGAGATTTGCTCGTCTCAGCGCCCGCTTTGCACGTTGGGCATTTGGACAGGTCAAGGTGTTCATAGAGCCAGCGAGGGTTCATTCGCATTCCATCCTCCCAAGGATCCATGCCAATATGCGGGGACTCCACGAAGAAGTCATGCCGCATCTTCTTGCCAGTGAGCCAGCGTCGGTGCAAGATGAGGTCTCTCACGAACGCAACGCCAAGTCGTTCGACTTCAGCGACTTGGCCGACATTCCTATCATCGACCATGGTCTCCTCGAGGTTTGGCTGCCATGGGCCTCCCATTGAATGCTGTTCTGTGGAAGTCATATCGAACGTGACCATGACTTTCCATAATCCTTCTTTGTCGAGAGTGCCCATGGTGACCTGTTGGAGAATGCGTCCGATCTCGAACCTGGTCTCGTTTTCATCGCCTTGGGAGACGGTCAACGTCCAGGTGAAGGAGAACCAGTTTTCGGTGTCCAGCAGAGCCAAGAGTGCTTCCGGACACCAGTTGTAGAGCACGGTCGCGACACCGACTGCCGGTGTCAAGCGCGGGGAATCACATTCTGCAGAGAAGGTCTTTTCCTCGACAATGCTCAGCGGCTGGCCATCCAGGCGGAGCGGGGCTTGAGGTCGGCCGGGGAGTGAGAGGCTATGCAGATGCAGGAGCGCCGCCATGTCCTCGTTCC
>ANSM01008100.1:0-49482 GCA_000347735.1 Cercospora canescens BHU
TTGCATTTCTAGAATCTCGAATTTTGGCCTGATTTGGCCTAATACACATACGCGTCTGATACGGATGCCTATCACACACGTTAGCCAAGCCCACGTGCTCGACTTCCGCTAGCGCCAAGCCCCTTCCCTTCGTTCTTCAACATGTTCTTCTCGCTCTGTGTGATATCAACGCCATCGTATGACGAAACTGAGCTCTTGTCAATAACACCACATTTCCTTTTTCACATATATCAATCTCGAAGTCGTGGCACACGGGACATTTGGAAATGGCTAAAAAGCACAAAGCAAAACAGCCTGGCCCTGCTACAAAACAAGAACGACCTACCTCTAGTAGGCCTTCAGAAGCACTACGCTCTCATTATTCTCTAACTCAACACTAGGCGCACAAACCACCCCAACGAAAAGTATCAATGGCAGAAATCTAGGGTTTCGATTCGTCCAGGGCGCGCTAATGCGAGCACCGTTTCTGCTGCTCGGGACATTGGTCCTATATCTGCTAAAACAGAATGGATACATTCCGTCAGGAGCAGACTCGGACACTGGAGACACCGGGTCGAGGTTTTCACTATCCCAGATTTTGATTGTAAATATCGTCTCGGAGGCGTGTGTGAAGGTCTGGTGGATGTTTCTGAGGGAACAAGAGACAGGAAAGAATGTATGAAGGGAACTGCGGGCTATTGCATGCTTGCTCTACGCTACTATTCTCAGCCCTGCTAGCGACAATTCCTACAGTGTTGGAACGACTCCCCCGTGTCTTGACTCCTGGCAGACCCAGATCAGTCTGGAAATCATATGTCTATCAGCCACCATATCCAAAGATTGGCATGATTCTACGTCCTCCGCAGCCTCAATCGCTGATTCAGCTCAGATGATTAGACAGACCTCAACATCCAGCAGGACCACGGAAAACCGAATGGGATTCTGTACTCACGGCTGGATTTACTTCCCTGTCCTCCATGTTCCAGTGGAATCTTGCGTCCACATAAACATCACAAACTAGCAAAGACGTCATCTTGCATAAACTCCTTTCCATTACCTCCCTTCAGCCAGTGCGCGTTCCTCCTGTGCTCCCTACTGTCCAGCTACCCCTCAATTAACTGGCTTTAATAGATTGCTTTAGCTCGAAAGCATGCGGGCAACACCTCAAGCATCGAAGTGTCTTTGTCGCTCAACCTGTAAATTACTACCACAATGCTGAACGCGTTGAACAGACCTCGGACTGTATCTGTCTGGCAGAGTATTATCAAGCGATGCTTTGCCACGTCCGCCACCAGAGCGAAGAACATGAGCATCCATGTCGAGCGCATGGCAGGTGGCTGTGGCGCAGAAATATCCGGTATTGATGTGAGGCAATTGAACAACAATACCGCAAGAAGCGTTCGACAAGCTCTCTCGGACAACCTGGTCATTTTCTTCCGAAACCAACATCTGGAGCCAGCAGAGTTTGTCAAATTCGCGTCATTCTTTGGCCAGCCTGTCGAATATCCCTTCGTGAAAGGCATTGAAGGCTTTCCAGAAGTCATTGAAGTGCTGAAGAAGGAAACCGAAACTGGTGCGAACTTTAGAGGTGTTTGGCACAGTGATACAACGTATCTGCCGGAACCACCCATAGTTGTTCTAGACAGCCGGTATCCCTGATTGGCAGGTGCTGGAACATTGAATTGACTCTTTGAACAAACGACGATCAAACAACGAGCAAACAACAGGCAAACACAAGAGAGAGACTATTGAGGCAGAGAGAGATACATCGTAGCTAGAATCAAGCAATACAATCAGTCTTCTCTCTGATAACCTCCTACTGAGGTACCTGTAAGCACATTCAACTCCCATGGGATCTGTTCTTCTGGCCCGAGAGATCCCGGCTGTGGGCGGCGATACCCTTTGGGCGAATCAGTATCTGGCGTACGAGTCTCTTAGCGAAGGTCTCAAGAGAGCCCTGGAACGTCTCAGATGTGTACAGAGCTCGGCCAAGGCGGATGCAAGTAAGACGAGGGAAGACAGGATCAAAGACAGTGGCAGGGGCAGTGAGCATATGGAACAGTTTCATCCTGTTGTAACAAGGCATCCAGAAACGAGAGAAAAGGCCCTATTTGTGGATATCGCACATACTACTAGGTTCGATGGGTGGACTGAAGAAGAGAGCCGGCCACTGTTACAATATTTGTACAAGCATCAGG
This sequence comes from Cercospora canescens BHU, assembly GCA_000347735.1. Lineage (NCBI taxonomy): Eukaryota > Fungi > Ascomycota > Dothideomycetes > Mycosphaerellales > Mycosphaerellaceae > Cercospora > Cercospora canescens. The sequence continues at coordinate 2,178 of ANSM01008100.1, forward strand.
TGCAGCCAGAGTTCACGTGCAGGTTAAGGTCAGCCCCTAAAGGTTCGTTGGTTGAGTGTATTTGACCCTCAACAGATGGCAACCTGGTACGATTGCATTCTGGGTGAGCATTTCGTCGTTTCTCACAGACTCGTTGGCGTTGTTCGCTGATCGCTTCACAGGACAATCGCTGCACACAGCATTATCCGCTCAATGACTATCACGGATATCGTCGACGAATGCATCGAATAACACTTGCTGGTGACATGCCTGTCTAGGACTAAAGAGATCCATACCATAAGCACTATCGAATCCTCCTGCGCTTACTCGTCTCCTGCGAATCAGCTAGATCTCCACCCTCGACCCATTCTTGAAAGGTTTCCGATGCCGCGTGCGCAGCCCTCACAGGGCCTTCTCTTCGCGCGGCTGTCACTTCTCGCCGACCTTGCTCACCACTCGCATCAGCAGCCTCCTCAAGATTTCGTCCCTGCTCGTGGCTCTCCGCATAATAGTATCTTGTGTCTTCAGGCAGACCCCTTCGATCCCCCATACATTGTCGAGGTGGTTTTAGCTGGTAAGATCCGTCGGAAAGTACCGAAGCGCGCGGGTCCTGAAAGACGTCCTCGTATTGATCTGTAAATTGGGCTTGCTTGTTGCCTTCTACTGTATATTTCGGTACTCCTGGAATGGTCTCTTGAGGTACGTAATTGGGGTCACTCGGCCCGCCGAATTCTTCAGGTATGGCAGAAAGCCTTTTCGGATCACTGGAATGCGACGCCACGAATCTTCGGACTTCACTCATTGGCATCACCTCCACGCCTCCTTCTGGAGAAGCAAGATGCTCTGACAGAGGTAGATGGTTTGAAGGTGTTTCCGCGCCGTAAAAGGCAGGAAGGCTGTAACGAGCGTTGGGATTGCGCCATGTAGAGCGCTTGTTTTTGATGGGCGTTCTAGGAGGCGAGTCTCCGGGAATGGAGCTCTTCACCATGGTCCACAATGCGTAGAGTATCGGTGTCAGCATCAAGTCAAGGGAATGCCTGATTTTGACACTCCGGTGAGATGGGTGCTAAACTCTTCGACGTTTGGGTCGCATGATATACCACAATGAACTGAGATATAGCCTCGCCGGACTACGTGACAATGAATAACACGTCTTCATTGATCTTTGTCACCGCAAGCTGATCCTGTGCCGCTTTGTGTCGTGTCCCCTCACCAATCTTTGTGGCTAAGGAACGCCTTTCATCCGGGATCAAGAATGGAACGTCGCCACTTGTATCTAATTGAATTACTGGTCTTGCCTCAAAGCTTGCTCTGCTCGGAGAATGTACTGGCAGATGAGTAGGGACACTACAGAAGTCTTAGTATCTCTGCAAGCGCGACTGGTGGACTGGTGTGTACTACGTCCTCTTGATCTGTTGGAACGGCATGCTACAGCTTGACCATGAATGTAATCAGTGACTGGAGCGGTTTGCCCGTCTGGCAGTCCAAGGAGCTCGTTCCTGAACGGCCAATGGCAAAATGCCGCCGAAGAAAATTTTGCATCGCAATGCCAGCATACTCACCACCCGCCATAATCTTTTTCAAACATAGAAAGTGTAGCTGCCTCGCCCAGGTGCACGTCCAAGAAGTTTCCCACGTGCTGCCACCAGTCTTCTTCCAAATCATCAAAGTTATGTCGCCGGGACGGTGAGAAGAACTCCCAGAAACCTGGCAACCAGCCGGCCATCTCCCAGTCCACCACAAAGACGTCGAACTTTCTGCTCCCCCCTTTGACTGCACAGTTGGGTTTCTCTGATATCACGATATTTCGACGCTGCAAATCTCCATGCGTGAGTGTAGGGCGAAGGCCGCGCAGCACTTTGCCAAGATGGTCTTCCCAGAATAGGACTTTAAACACAGGATGACCATTTCGCTCCCTCAAAGCACGCAAGTTGTTCGTGAGGCCCCTCACAAAGGCAGCTTCACCGTGGAATGGACCCAGAAATGGATCCAGGGCCGAGAGACTGCTCTCCTTCTGATTGAGGAACAAATGATAAAACACTCCCTCGCCTGCGAGCCCTTCACATTAATCTTGGATGGGACATGTAGCTGCTCGCAGGCGATCAAGAATTTCGCGGAGTTGTGTAGCGATAGCGCCCTTTTCTTGGTCATTCAGAGACGGCCAAAGTCCCAGCAACTGCTCACCCGGCACGCGCTGCATAACTAGGAACAGCTCCTGGTTGTCACGATACATAGCGTAAAGTCTTGGAGTTGGCACTTCGGGCACATATCGTTCGAGGTAGATCATGGCTTGTCCCTCCCTCTCCTGGATAATATGGCCGAACTTGGCGACAACCTGGTCTTTCACTGCGACAACTTTTGCGCAATGGCGCTCGTCTAGAAAATTTGTACAGCCACGAATCTCTTCTGCGCTGGGCAGCGTGGACGCGAGCTCAGCACTTGCGAAGTATGGCAAATTCATCGGCGCCCATGGGATGGGAATATCTGTGGCCATGGCACAAGTTGTAAGGTCTCGCTGTCCATGCCGCCGAAAAGACCCGCAACAATCGGTACGAAGTCAGATCCCTGAAGGAATGGGTGTGAACTCACCCATATTGGTTCCGCAATCTTTTCACGCGAAGAGCAAGGCGCTTGTGGGCGGGATGTGATGGAGCTCAGAAGGGATATCGTTGTGTGGAGTAAGAGGATTCACTCGCGTCTCATTTCATTAAGCGCCCTTGGTCTTGGCTAGCCTTGGCACCACGGCGTAGCTCCCCATATAGTTGGCATAGTCGTCGTCGAGTGCTTTTTAGTCATAGCAACAACATTCTGGCGCGATAGTAATGGACTTACAGCACGCAAACGCGTTGCAAATCGCCCTTCTCGCGGCGGTCTTCATCCTGGCCCTGACCCTGCTTGGACTCCAAGCCTCTGTTCGAACCAAGCTTAGCCGTGATACGTTAGTATACCTCGACTGGCCGCCTGGTAGCCACACACATCAGCTTGCGAACAGACCGAACACATATCAAAAAGCAGCGAGCGATGTTCTGATCGCGTCTGGATCCATGAGCCTAGCGATGATCGCCATTGCTGCATACTACGGCATCAATTTATACAACATGGTGCGTGGGAGATCTGCTGCGCCACAAATCATTGTCACGCTGACTTCGCACAGAAATCGTCTTCTCGAACTTACAGGGTTGCTTTTTACACATCATTAGGTGGCTCAATTCTTGTCAGCCTCATCGCTTCCATCTTTGCGATTGTGCAGACAAATTGTAGCACAGTTTGGCGCTACACTGCTGTGTTTTCGCAAGGTCGTTACAACCATGGATCTTGGGCCTGTCAGATGCAACACGTATTCGATTCACGCCAGTCAGACTTGGGCGATGTCTGTCGACTTGCGGTAAAACCTCCTATGGATCATTCCAGACATGGATCTGACCAGGAAATAGATGACCAGCCGCTGGCTCTCGATTGCTATCACACTTCTTGCCGCTGGAGTTTCTGGTCTCTTCTTTATCAGAAAGCGATCGGAGCAGAAAGACATAATTGACAAGCAGAGATATGTGCATGATCCCAATTCTGAGACACCCCCAGACGTCCCACCGGAGGGTATGCCGCTCGCTCGTGTTCGACGATAATTTCCTGACTCGCTTTTGTACCCACGGATAGATTGACTGGTATGATATGAACAAATGGTTAGACCATCGACTGAGCAGCATGAACGAGCGACCCGACCTGAGAACACCTTGTTGTCGCCTCGGACACCTACCCGATCAACAGAACAAAGTTCTGATGCCTGGAGCGGCACAACCCGATCGGTAAGTCAGCTGAGCTTGATACATGCTTGCTCCTGGCTACAAGCTTACGCTCGGTAACAAGCTTGCGCGCAAGAACGAACAACCTTGTCCGGATCTAAAATAGTCTATGGTTCCATGCAAGTCGCCACTGAACACAGCCTTGCCATTGCACTTAATGCTTATGGAATCTCAGGCACTATCTCGTAGGAGACCAGATTGGGCTTGAGATGATGCCGGTAATCGTATGGGAACTTTGGGCCAAGATGAATGGGGCTTGAATACTATTGACTGAATCAACCGATTTGGGCGGGGATGTTATGCACAGTGGCACCATCATCGCAAGTTCTCAAGGCGATGGCCAAATCGACCCAGAATCTCGCTCCAGAGCCAATATGAGTTGTCCGCTTCTAGGCAGGTGGTGGATCGCTCCAAAATCTCTGGGTTGATCGATATTGGGAACAGCGCGACCAGTCCCGCGAAGTCCCGGAGACACGTCCCGATGTCATTTGCGACTGTGTCAAACATGCTCGCCGAAAAGGAAAAGCACGACGTTCGTCATGAGTCGCCTCCATCACCGACATCTCCGTCGTGTCAAGGATGACATTTCCGGTGATACGCAACATTCCTGGTACTGACGGTTTTGAGCTTGCCATTTGGCCTGAATGCTGACAGCTCATGACGGGTAACCACAGAATCCTGGGCAGGAAGATCTCGGGGATCCGTGTGCATTGTTTTGCTCTTTCGCCAAAGTTCATTTACATTTCTGGAAGGCCACACAAGGATACCCCGGGAACTCAGGCAGGCGTCGTTCGGCGTTCTTCGCAAAAGCTTGATTTCAGAACAAGCCATGTGTGCCCTGCACGCTGCTGGAACGCAACGAACGAGTGAATAAATGGAACATCATAAAGAGGATTTTGGTTGAGCAGGCGATTGATTGACTGATTGTTCGTACGCAAAAACGATCATACATCCTCAAAGAAATAGGGGTCAGTAGTGGTAGGATTAATATTAGGCAATAGTAATGAACTGCATTCCTCCTTATTCGATCGATCGATTTTCGCGACCAGGTTCCATACAGCGTTAGCGCACAAAGCTGTTCACATGTCGTTACTCCCCCGTCGGTTCTATCTACTGTATCCTGCCCTCCATTCCAATCACACTCTCAAGACGTACAAGAAATGACCTTTCCATCCTTGTCGTAAGTGCAAGAAGTTCCTCCATTCGGATTGTTACTGTCCGGAACAGTGGTGCGGGAACCCGAAAACTTTCCAAATGGCGTGTCGACAGAGGCCGATTCTGTGGTACCGAGGAGGCAAGATTGAGGGCGGCCTTGTGGATCGTAGCAGATGTTTTGGTTGTTTGGCGGGTACCGTCCATTGCAAGGGTATGGGTTTCCATTGTAGTCGTAACACGTTGGGTTTGGATTGTAGCCATTGCATGGGTACAAATTTCCGTAGTAGTCACGGCACATTTGCTGGTTGCATGGGTACTGATTTCCCCATTGATCAAAGCACTGTGGTGAGTTCCAGCCATAATATTGACGGTACCTGGAAGACTGCTGTTAGTTCGAGCAGATACGGGGATTGTTTTGCGATTGCACGCACCAGTCATCATAGCTGCAGAAATGCCACTGCCCGCTGTAAATGTCCTGGCACACATGCTGGTCGTAGTAACTGTTTTGGCCACATGAAAAGTATTCACGATAATTGTCATAGCACCAAGCTTTAGTAGCATCTAGCTTTTGGGCGTCTTGCTGTTGCTGGGTGTTGAGCTGTCCTTGTTTCGCCTTGGCATCTTGCTGCTCTTGAGATCCTGCAGCCTGAGCTTGCTGTTGCTTGTTCTGCACCTGCTGCGAGGCGGCAGCCTGGTCTGACTTTTAAGCATTTTGCTGCTGCTGAGAGCTTTGCTGGGCAGCCTGTGCTTGGTCATCACGAGCAATAAGATTCTATATACTGTCAGCATTCCTAAAGGCAGAATTGGTTCGGTCGAAGTGGGCATACTTCAAAGCCAGCAGGGGCGGGAAATGCAGCAACACCCGTGGCAATGGCAGCCAGTGCTGCGGCGAAAGTAGTAGCCTTCATCTTGATTGAATTGTGGGAGCTAAAATCGACCAAGATATGAGAGAATATGGTTTTGTATCACGACCGAGACAAAAAAAGATGACAGTGGAGGCTGGTGGTGCGGGATCCAGAAGCAGAAGTGACAGATACTTATAGCAACATCTCTACAGTGTAGTGGGCTCGCCTCGCTGCATGCCCTGCTCAGTCCTTCTTGCAAGACCCATTGGCCGTCGTATCGGAGCGACGGTCTGGAAGATGCCGCCGACACTGTTTCTGAAATTGCATCGTCTCCACGGCAGACGACGTCCAAGTGAGCGGTCCTCATGCATACCTGGTTGGTGTTATCGCCACTGGCCGATGAGCGACCAGACCGGGTCCAAGATAGGGAATTTGAAGAATGTGGCGCCTCATTCTCCCCTCTGTACAAATTAGGGTTGAGAGCATTGTCGCTGAATTTAGCAACACTGATGATAACCGGAGCGCAGCTCATCTAGAGTTCATCAAGAACGAACAGGGAATGTGGACTGACCATGCTAAATCCATGCCTGACTCGAGCAGGCCAAACCCCACTATACGTGAACTTTCGGCCGCCGAAGTCGTTATGCGAGACGCAGGCTTTGCCAACAAGTCGTATCCAGCACGAGCGAACTTTGGTTGCCACCTGGGAAGCACTGTGACCACGTCAACGCACTATAGCCATGCTTGACGCATGACGTCTAGCGGAAGTCTAGAATCTAATGCGGCGTGAAGTGCGAAAAAGCTTCAAGCAAGCTGGGTAGCTTCCGCCCATATCCGGCGAACCTATTTCATCTGTGCGAGCTGTGATGGTACCAATACAGCGCCTCGTATGACAGGTGAGACGTTGCTGACGAGGGCCTGCCAGCACGTACTGCGGGCAATTTTCTGGACATCGGTCAATTGACTGGACCTTCCACCGACGACCGTGCTCAAAATGTCACCAAGCAAGTTATTCGGACACAAGCGGAGCGATTCCGAAGGGTACTCCAAGATGCAGGCTGTCCGGGGCAAGGGCAAGGCGAAGGCCGAGGAAGACACTGAGTCTCGCCGTGGCTCGTGCGACAGCGCATATTCCACATGTTCAGAGAGGCAAGCAGACCATCTGAGGCGGTCCAAGACAACCCAAAGCGGGGCCACGACTAGATCTGGAGCTTCGAGAAAGACCAGCTCCACTTCTTCATACCGGGAGCGTCACCCGTGGGTCTTCCCATTCGGACGAAAGAAGTCCAGTACAGTAGAGGGCGAAATTTTCGAGCGGTCTCAGCAGGTCGCTGTCGAAAGAGCCGCGCGTAAAGATGCAGAGGCTGCGAAGAAGCATGAGGAGAAGGAGAAGAAGGCCAAAGAGAGGAGACAGTGGCCGGAGCATCTGGAGTGGTTTTATGGTGCAAATATGCCGGGCTACTGGGTCATATAGCGAATGTGAGAGTGAAAATGTGGGCATCAGAGGGTGTCGCTAGAGGCAATGGTAGCAGTGTCACTTTGGTAGAGGTGTAGCATAGATAGAGCTGAGGGCCAAAAGGCGCTATTTTGGCGCTAACTTAGAGCTTGATGACGCATGTGAATTTGGATGATGCCTCCAACCTCAACGGTGCTGGACGTGTTTCTCGATCTCACAGACTGTCATTCATTTGCATTCTCCACCGCAACCCGCATCGGCAGCTCGTTGTGAGGCATGCTTCGTGTCTTCCGGCCAGTATGCCGGCGATGCGCAAGCAAGACCCTCGCGAGTCCATCTCGTATCGCAGCAGACCATCAACTCCGACAAGGTAGCACGCGAGCACTGTTCCCACCACGCGACACGCGAACACGATCACTTCCGCTTTCCTCTCCGATCCTCCGCCGCTACCAGGGTCAGTTCACGCATGCGAAGCCTCCATCGCCCGCTGACCTCGGCGCCCCGAAGCAAGCCAAGCAATATCGCAGGAGCCGCAAACGGCTCCGCCGCCTGATAAGGACTTCCCTCGCAGTGGCCGTGGTGTTGGGCATTGACTCGCAGTTCTATGATGCCTGTCTCACGCGCAGTGTCCGCACTTTCTCTACTGGTCTGCTCATAGCCCTCGACTATAAGCTCAACTTTCGCGCCGACCCATGGATTGGCGACAGTGTGGAGGATCTGCACCACCGCAGTGCGGTTCGAGTTTTTGACCTTCTCCGTGCCAATGGAGGACTGTATCTCAAGATTGGACAGGCGATTGCGATGCAGAGTGCTGTGCTGCCTCCAGAGTTCCAGAAAATGTTCGCGAGGATGTTCGACGATGCGCCGCAAAATGACTGGAAAGAGGTTGAGAGGGTCATTCGAGAGGACTTTGGGCAGAGTGTGGAAGAAGTCTTCGGCGTCAGCTTCACAGGGGAGCCGGGAAAGGGTATCATGGAGCGGACGGCGAGAGCATCGGCGAGTGTCGCTCAGGTGCATTGGGCACGCCTTCCAGATGGACGAGAGGTCGCGGTCAAGGTGCAGAAGAGGGAGATTGCGCGACAGGTGGGCTGGGACTTGTGGGCCTTCCGAGTTGTGAGCAGGATATACTCATACTGGTTCGATCTGCCTCTATACCACCTCGTGCCATACGTCTGCGATAGACTGCTGGCGGAGTGCAACTTTGAATTCGAAGCAGAGAACTCTCGTCAGATGCGGAAACTCATCCAAGGGGAAGCACGACTGCGAGATCGTGTCTACATCCCCGATGTCTATGCGGAGCTTTCATCTCGCCGCATCATGACAGCCGAATGGATTGAAGGTATCCGTCTCTGGGACAAAGAGGGCATCACTGGAACCTGGCAAGGTGGATGGCGTCGAGGATCACCAGGTGCGGGTGGCACACAACTTCCTCCTGTTCCCGAAACACTCCACCATTCTGTTCCAACCAACAATCCCAATGACGAAAAGCTCAAGCCCACGCGCGACGAATGGCGAGGAAAGGACAAGAATGGTGGTCTGGGGCTTGCCTTGAAACCAGTCATGCAGACTATGGTTGACTTGTTCAGCGCACAAATGTTCCTGTGGGGCCTCGTACACTGCGATCCACATCCTGGCAACATCTTCATTCGACGGAAATCTAACGGCAAGCCAGAATTGGTCCTCATCGATCACGGGCTGTACATCAAAATGAATCCCGAGTTTCGCAAGCAGTACGCGCTGTTCTGGCGATCACTTATGACGTTTGACGACAAGACTATCAAGCGCATCACGAGCGAAGAGTGGGGCATCAACGCACCCGACATTTTCGCCAGTGCCACGCTCATGAGGCCTTACGAAGGAGGCGGAAACAAAGTCATGAAAGAGCTACAGTCTATGTCCAAAAAGGAACAGAAAGAACGACAATTCGCGATGCAGCAACACATGCGTAAAGGCATCCGAGATATTCTTGCGAACCAGGACAAATTTCCGCAAGAGCTCATCTTCATTGGTCGGAATCTGCGAATCGTTCAAGGCAACAACCAATTCCTCGGAAGTCCCGTCAATCGTGTCAAGATCACGGGATACTGGGCGAGTCGTGCGTTGACTGAGGACCGAGACGCGAGTCTCGGGCATCGATGGGCTGAGTATGGGAGGCATCTGCTGTTCAACGTTGTCCTGCTCAGCACGGACCTGTGGTTCTATTATGCGAAGTTCAGACAATTTCTGGGGCTGGGAAGGGGGATGGACGATGACATTGAACAGAGCATGAAGAAGATGGCTGAAGGGTGGGTTGAAATTCGGTTTGCGATCAACGAATGATCAGAGATGTGCTAATGGATTGATAGGATGGGCGTGGAGCTGCAGCATGGCGTTTTTGACGGCTGAGCTTCTCCCCTGCTGTTTTCTGGGCCGGAGGGTACGACGGGTACGACGAGAATTGCAGAGGCGGGCGCGAGCAAGAGCTTGCTGTATGATTCATGTGGAGGATGAGAGCGCAAGCGTTTCGGTGTAGAGAGTGGTTTGACAGAATTCAAGAAGTGGATAAAGAAGACGGAATACAGATCCTGCTGAACCTTTGTACTGCGTATTCCCCCGCCATCTGCCCAAACATGACATTCTTCACCCTTCGTGAACAATGCGCACCGGCGCCAGCGGTCCCGAGCTGGCGGGCTTGGTACTGCCGTACAGAATCGTCATTTCCGGAGAAGCAATAGTCTAGACCAGAATGCTGATGTTCCACGTCCTAGCCGAGATGTTGCCGGAAGCCTCGAGATTTGCCGTATTTGGGCGCGGACTGTAGCTGACCATGCTATGATGTGCGACTTTGTTTGTTCAAGGACAAGCACAGAAGACGATGTGCGCGGCAACGGGAGGCCAGTTCAACACGCCATGCCAAGATGTCGCGGATGAGGAGGAGGTGGAGGAGGAGGAGAGGTCATCCCACAACCGGAAAAGGCTTTTCAGGAGCCAACGCCGCGCGTTCCGTCTTCTGGGCAAATCAGTGCGAATGTCCTGGCAGCTGGCCACGCCGTCTGCCCGCCGATCCATCCGATTTGGATGCCTGACGAGCGGCCCTCGTATTCTCTAGTCAGTCCATGAGAACTGCTTGCGGTATGGCCCGGCCTACTTACTCCTCCTTCTGCTGCACGACATCATCTCTACACGGTAATGTAGTCACGCCTCTTCGTTATCCAGAGCGTACTGTTCTATTCACTCATTCTGCCCCGCGCGCATTGCGTCGCGACCACGCTCCTTTTTTCTTTGAGGTATTTGGTACTGCTACATGGATCTGACAGATGTCTCCCGCACGGCCTTGTGAAACCCGCTCCCTCTCGTTGCTATTGCTTTCGCTCTGGATTCTGTCTTTACTGGTGCACGATGCGCATGCGGTGGGCGTCACCTTCACCACCCCCTCTGCTGGAGCGACTTTGCCGGCGGGCCCAATAGTGAGTACTCAAGAGGGAGCACGGTCTCGCGGCGAAATGGACAGAGCGACTGACCTTCACGGTGAATAGACCGTCACATGGACCGACGCTGGAGGCTCGCCGGATATGGCGGCTTTGGACACCTACGAACTACAATTGATGGTGGGAGGCAACGATCCTCAGAATTCCGATGCCATTGCCACGATTGGAACGCCTGGCAGCAAAGTCTCCACAGGCCAGGTCCAAGGTACGATTGAGGCGAACATTGCGCAGTCATTCGAAAATGGTTTCTACTTCCGCATGATCAGCAACACCACCGAGGGAAATACCGTCATCGATTACTCCGACCGCTTCACATTGATCAACATGAACGGCACAACAGAAAGCGTGTATCTGGATGGCGCGAATGCTGTGCGAGGTAGTGGAAATGTTCCGGCGGCGCAGTACAATGTTGTTGCACAGCCCACAAATGCGTCCACTGCCAGCTCCTTTGCGACAGCGACGGCTACCGTACTACCGACTGCGACTGCGACCGCGACAGAGACGAGCGTACCATCGGATTCCAGCGATGGACCGGGATTAGGAGCGAGGATTGCGATCGGGGTCGGCGCAGTTTTTGCACTTGTCGGAGCCGTCAGCTTGTTCGTATGGGCTCACATGCTCTACGGACACAGAAAGAAGCGGAGAGAACAGCAGAGGATCAATGAGAATAATGATAATTTCGACCATCCGCGTAGCGTGTCTCAGTTTGGCAAGGCGGAACTGCCTGCACGTAACTCCCTCGCAAGTCCGCCGTCTGCGTATCCGACGGAACTGAGCCCGATCGGAGCCAAGTACGAATTGGAAGGCGATGGGAAGGCAGTAGAGGCTGCAAGAGCTTCGATATACGAGTTGGATAGCGGATGGGATGGCTGGGAGACGGCGACGGGGAGGAGAAGTAAGGCATACGATCCCACGGACGTGGTGTGATAGGGCACTATTTGGTCAGGATGAGCATGTAATGAATATACGAATGGCCCCAATTTGGGGCCAGATACAAGACCTTCGATGCTGCTTCAGTACGAGAAAGACATTGACCTGCTCCTTCCGGACATAGGCTGGTATCCGATGCGAACGCCGGGCGAAAGACATCGCAAACTAGTGAACAGTATGGGGCAGAGAATTTGGTCACATCAAAAGCTTCGAGCCGGTTTGGACAGTCTTATCGCATAGGTCGGATCCCCTGCTGGGTGTCCTTGAGACAAGCACTGATGTGAGAAACGGACTTACCTCGTACAACCGTATCCGACGAAGAACTGCGTCACGAGCCTTCGGAATGAAGTGGGATGAGAACGTCACACCTGGTCACGCCGAGCACAGCATGATCAATGATGGAAGCACCACTTTTTATTGCGGACCTTGCGGAAAGAATCGAGGATAACGTTAACGCCGGAGCGCTTTCGTCGAGTGTACTCTCTATTTCAACTTAGCAGGAATCTCCAAGTCCAAAAGAGAAAAAGGACGTTGTCGATTGATACTAGCATCCAAGATGTCTCAGAAACCAGGCGCGAAGCTACGCAACGACGGCAGCGACTTCACAGCTACCATCCACCACGACACTTACGATTTCATCAACCCGGAACAATTCGAGCTCAACGGACGTGCTGTACTTGTCACTGGAGCATCAAAGGGAATTGGCAGAGCCACAGCCCTCAGCTATGCCAGAGCCGGAACATCATTCATCGCCATTGCGGCTCGGTCCGGAATGGAAGCGCTCGCGACAGAAATGACTGAGGCGGCGACCAAAGCTGGAAAGACGACCCCCAAGATCCTGCCATTGAGTGTCGATGTCACTAGTCAAAACAGTGTGGTCAAAGCTGCAAAGCAGATCGAACATGCTTTTAGGAGATTGGATGTTTTGATCAACAATGCCGGATATATGGAGAAACTCGCTCCGATTGCTGAACAGGACGCGGAGGATTGGTGGAAGGTCTGGGAGGTCAATATCAAAGGACCGTACCTCGTAACGCAAGCTCTTTTGCCATTGATCTTGAAATCGCAAAACAGTCTCAAGATCGTCCTCAACGTCGCGTCGATTGGGGCCCACGTCCTCCTGCCCGGTAGATCGGGTTACCAGACCGGCAAAATGGCGCTGCTGAGATTCGGCGAGTTCTTGAATTCTGATTATCAACATCAGGGCCTTTTGTCGTTCGGGATCCATCCTGGGGGGATACTAACTTCGCTCGCCAGCGGTCTGCCGCAAGATATGCATGACATGTTGGGGGACACGGCGGAACTTGCTGGGGACTCGATTATCTGGTTGACGGCCGAGAGAAGAGAGTGGCTTGCAGGAAGATATGTGAGCTGTAATTGGGACCTTGATGAGTTGATGCAGAAGAAGGAGAAGATCGCAAGCGAAGACTTATTGAAGGTGAGGATGGATGTTGGAGTGGTTTAGCTGGGGAATGGAGTTTGCGGGACTTTCATCATGCAGAAAAGTCCTTTGATCGGGAAGTCGTACAGGATGCAGGGTCACGACGCTCAGCTCTTCTCCTTCCCCGCGTCGACGCAGCTGAAACATACTGTCTTGGCAAAAGTCTCCATAGCAACAGCACAGTAAGCTGCAGCTTGCAGCTCAACAGTGAGGCTTCTTTACATGCAGGTCTCGGCTTCCGCGATGTGGCACGGAATCACCAATGGAAAACACGCCTCAGGCGTGAACCATGCTGGTCAATGAGCTTTGGTAGGTTATGCGGGAGTCAGGGCCCCTGTCGGTGGCGTCGCTCGAGGTGCTTTGTGATGCCTTGGCCTGTGTCATTCCTCTGGGTGACCTGCTTCTTTGTTGCACGAATGCGTGCTGTCCGTCTGACAACATTCGGAGCTGAAAGAAAACCGAAAAGTCGAAAAGTGATCTTAATTACATTACTTTTCTCACATCGATCCTGGTGTTTATTGTGAGGAAAGGACCTGGAGATAAGACCACGAGCTTACAACAGACCTCACCTGCTAGACCGATTAACGAACATCAAGGCACAATGTCTTCCACTCCATCCGCTCTCGGCAACGCCCTGACTGGCGTCTCATCCGATGCGTGGTACTCTATTCAGGCGTTCGCAACAGACTATTATCTTGGCCTCTCCAACTGTAGGTCTTCCCGCAACGACACTTTCGTGGCATTGATTGAGTTTTCTTGGGAACACAGCGTCTCCTCCATCTGTCGCTCAGCTCAGCGATGTGGAAGACCCGACATTATGGCAATTTGTTGCTGCGGGACCTGATACGAACCAAGGCGTGTATGCATTGAGATCCAAGACTGCAGAAGGGAGGTTTTGTCTCTATGATGGATGTGATGGACCAGAACTTTGTGTCGAGCCGCCGTCTGTGAGGGAATGTGGGAACGATGCAGGAGAGTGAGTTATAATTCCGACACTATCCCGGGATATATAAAGCTTCGATTGGAAGACGTGGCCGCAAATATGAGCACAAGAGCAACTACTAATCGCTCATCAGGTTCCAAGTATTCAATAGCTCTTCCGACTCCGGGGGTCTGGTCTTCACAACATTTTCATCGAATGGACGAGCGGCGCTTTCAGTCGAGGCCAACAGTTCTGAAGGCGATGCTGTGGGTACTAGCGACATACTCACCACCAATCAAGACGAGGTTGGATATCTGTGGGCGATTCGAAGCGAAGAGGCCGTCGATACTGCCGCGTATCCTGCTACGTTTGTGAGTAATTACGAAATCCCTGCCTCTTGAGACGATCAGCTGATATTTGAGACAGACGCCAACTTTTGCAGCAGTTCCAACAGGCTTACCCAACGGAACCGCATCAGCCTCTCCAACCAGCACTGAGACTCCTACTGTCACTCAGACTACACTCACAACATTCACGCCGAGTGCTTCCGGCGATGTTGGAGCTGCTACAGGTTCTTCAGAAACCGCTTCACAGACAACAGACGGCCAGGGCTCTCAAACCTCAGCGCCTGCTCAGCAGACGGGCTCAAGCGCCTCTCATACCGGCATCTCACTCAAGGCGGCTCTTTTGGGTGCGGCATTATCTGCGGTCATCGGGTCGATGACGTAGAGCGAGTTCACCACCTCTATTGATGACATGATCTTTGACGACCCTGGTCACAACGAGAACTATGGAGCAGAGGCAACGCGTAGCTCTTGAGTTCCCCATTTTCTCATTTGATTAGACCTGCAAATAATGTATATGAGCTCTGGTCTGCGCCCCGGACTGCCATAAAGCCCCAAAAGAATCATCATTCACAACCCTGACACATTGTACAATGGTTCCGTAAAGGATTTGAGCGAAGAACTACATTCGCGCAAGGCTTGGAAATTCCGTTTGTTCTATAATGACGTCAATGACATTGAGCACTGGTCGCCCGAGGTGCATCTCGACATAGAGGCACGATGCATCAAGTGGCACCTCGCAGTATGCGGAATCTTGGGATAGCAGGCCTCGAAGTCAAGTGGAATGTCTACGGACACAACATAACCCATATCAATAGTGGCAAAAGAAGCTAGCTCTCTTGACCTTGAGATCAGCCATGCCACCACCGCCGGCGCTCGGCAAATCAAAGTCTACATATGACTGCTGGAGTCGGCATCTCTCGACAGAAAAGTTCCAACCAAGAATGTAAAGTAAGCAAGTCGCCGACCACAGCGCAACAAACTGGTAAGACAAGAGACAAGGAATCTGTGTGCTCTACAGCAGCCTCAACAGCGCGTTTGAATAATGCTCACCACCGTCAGTCCTTCACACACCGTTCCTACCAGGAACATATGGTTTACGATAATTCGTAGTTCGGCCGCTGACGCGCGATATTGTAGGGGTCCCGGTCCAGTAGAGCGAACCCAGGATCTTTAGGCGCAATCGCAGAAGGCCGGCACCCGTTATCGTCCAAGCCATCATTCCGCTGCTGTGAGTGTAGCCACACACCCATAGTGAATACCGGTATATGATCAGCAAGGATTTTTGCCGTCCACTTCGTGACCTTAGCATCATAATTTGATGTCACAGTCGATCGTCCCGATTGCGCGACCCTACGCGCTATCTCGGCAGGATGCAATTGCTCGAGCGGGGGCCGTATGCATCCCCCCTTCCATATCTTCCCGGCATCCTGGTTTGCTGGTGCGGGCAGATAGCGCATGAGCTGAGCGCTTGAGGACGAGATTCTAGATTTACCCAGCAAGTATGCTGGAGGGTACTCGTCTACTTGGCATGCCCCCTGGTATGGCCGATTCGTGGGTTGAAGCCAGCCTGCGCCGCTATGTTCGTTGTACCAACTCGAAACGTGGGGTCTATTCAAGCTATTGGCCGGTGCTAATTTCGCCTGGTCCTCTACGCATGTGATTGTGGCATATTGTGGGCGCACTCGAATCGCTGAACTGTAGTGACGACAGGCGGGCCACACTTTACTGTCGATGCCACAAGTGCCAGTCTCGGTCACTGGCACGCCATTGACGGGATAATTGAGGGAAGTCACAGTGTAATCGTT
Source organism: Cercospora canescens BHU (assembly GCA_000347735.1). Lineage (NCBI taxonomy): Eukaryota > Fungi > Ascomycota > Dothideomycetes > Mycosphaerellales > Mycosphaerellaceae > Cercospora > Cercospora canescens. The sequence continues at coordinate 18,325 of ANSM01008100.1, forward strand.
GATGGTCCATCTACGATCTTGACCACATGTACTGCGACGTATGACATTCTGGAACTCTCCCATCCGCTGCCAGGGCTTCGATGTGCCTGGGATTTGGCATCTTTTGTGTGGATTGGGTGTCGAAGTCGGCGTACAGGCTGATGTCGTGCCCAGCGCTCGACATGCGGCAGTTGGTGTTGTGAGGGGTGCTCTGGTTGTGGTCGCAGGCGTCCTTGGTATGGACTGATCATCAGGATTTCCGCCGTCACCCTTTCTACCACTGCCGCCACGAATGTTTTTTGGTGAACGAAAACTGCTGAGGATGTCTCCGCTGACCTGGCTCATGATGGTGAAACCATCGCGCAGCTTTTCAGGGACAAGAGAGTCGCCACCGCAGGGGCTCAGCCACCAGTCAAAAGCTTCCTCTGGACGCTGGTCCTTAGGGTAGACATAGTTTATCGTCTGCGTGGCGGTTAAGAGAGCATCTAGGCAAGGTCAGCGACAGCAATCACTGAATGGGCGACGGGTTAGCAACACACCTAGTCCGGAGTGCAACACGCGTCCCTGTGGGAAAGCATCGAGACCAAGTGCCAGCACTAACTTCAAAGATTGCATGAGGATCGCGCACCCGACCTGAGGAGACCCGTCAGTTGAATGCCAGATGAAGCATTGGTGGGTCAGACGAACCTGAGCAACGCTTGGTAAAGCTTCTATGACAGCGTCAGTGATCTCATTGATCACGTAGTTGTCACAGAGACAGCGGCCTGCAATAACCTCTGAAGCATGGAGTCCCTTGCGCCACTGGAAGCTTGGAGAGTCGTCAGGAAGTTCAAGCGCCAGACAGCCATAGTTTGTAGTTCGGCCTTCCTCCTTTGCTTTTTCGAGCTCGCCTGCACAAAAATTCAAGCACTGGTTTATAGTTTCGTCACGTTGGCGAAGATCTTTGTACACCACGCATTCTGCCAGTGAACCACGATCAGGCGCTTTGTTACCCAGATCGGCGTTACCATCCCCACGGATGCAGACATTGAGCGGACAGTAGCCGTATTTGCAAGAGAACGCGCAAAGCTGGTTGATTATGACATGCTCGTCCTCGATTGCCTTGGCACCAGGTAAGTTGTGGTCGGATGGCCGCGGTGGAACAATTCCAGTGCCGAGACATTCACAGAACTGAGAAGGACAGAACCCAAGGCTGCAAGCGAACTCGCAGAGAGTACCTGTATAAGGCGTCGTATCCGTGCCGTCGATGCACCCTTCCTCTCCACCTACGGGTATGTCTAATGGTGGCTGGCCATCAATAAGACTGAAGCGTTGGAGATCTAAAGCCCAGTCAACACTGCCGGCAAAATTAAGGCTTCTCCAATCAGTGCGTCTGGTGTCTTTGGTCTCGTCGGTCATATAACTGATGTAGTCTCCTGGAGATGGATTAGTACCCACTAGTGAATTGTGCGCTCAACATACCATTGTATAGCGCGATATCCGAATTAGACCTTGAATCATGGAGGAATTGAACTTCGTCACCGTGTACTACCATGAGCTCGGCGATTTCTGCCATGGCTAGATAGCCGCCAGATCCAGTACATCTTCCGGGCGTGGCATCTGATTGCGTTCGCGAGCCAGTGAACTCACACATCTCCCCCCAACAGTTGGGGTTGGCCATGTGAAAGCTTCTGCCATAGCTTGCCTCGCCCACGAAAATTTTGTTCGTCGGCACGCCGGCTTTCGTGACTGGACCAGACCGTAAGCGTTTGAGTCTCTGCAATGCACTTCAGATCCCCTTACTCATGCTCAGCGTATTGACTGTTTCTGTGAGATTCACTTGAGGAATTCGTAAGTCAGTGCCACTGATCCAAGACCAAAACACTCACCATGGCTGCGGATACACTTGCCCGTGTCGCAATTATCGAATGAGTTTGGATTACCGTAATCCCATTGGCCGTGCAAATCATATGTCCTAGTCGCTTGCACTTAGCCATGTAAATTCATGCCAAGGTGGCATAACAGGCAGTGACACTTACATGTAGACAATGTAGTCGACCACTTTCGCGATTCTATCGATGGGAAAAGCTTTCAGGTACCAGTAAGATGCTGGAGCAGCGATGGACAGGAGTTTGGTGTCGTCAAGCTTCTCTCTTAGCACGCCGAGAAATCGTAGATAGAGCTCGCCGTCGTTATTGTCTTCGATGGGCTGTTCGTTTACAACAATATCTGTTGCCTATGCACTATGGTTAGAGACGAACCAGACAGCATTGTGGCTTTCTTACCCCTGGGTACTCCCAATCGATGTCAACTGTATGTGTTGTCAGCTTGTCCCTGGCATGAGCATTGATGCCTACTCACCCCCATCAATATCTTGGTCCTTGAGGAAGCGCACTATGTTCTCCGCAAAGGTCTCGTATTTAACAAGAATGGCTTGCCTCATAATGTTGTAGGTGGCCGATTCGGTTGAATAGGCCCAGCCGCCAAAGGAAATAACACGCTTTACGGATGGAATCGACTTTAAATCTTCCCATTGATCGCCGGGATCATTGATAACAACATCCCAGCTATTTGGATCAATTTCAGCGAATGCCCAATGGAAAATGGTGTATGAGGCATCGGTGTAAGCGACTTTCGCTGGCAGACGTAGACACTCCCGATCGAACGCAAATGCAGAGTAATAGCCTACACGACCAAAATGAGCAGGAGCATCAGGACTCTGCACGATTTCTGTCCCGCAGTTGGAGATGCATGTATTCTTTGCATTCTTGTGCTTTGCTCCTGGTGCTGCATTCGGTGGCGCGTTAACATCACAATGGCTTGGAAAGACCCCACAGAAACCCCAATTGGTGCAGCATGCCTTCAAAGGACATGGATTGAGATCTGCCAGCGATATTAATGGATCGGAAGGAGGGTTCGTTCCTGGAACCAGCGGGCCACACTGCGTTCCCTGTTGAGGTGCAGGCATCGGCGGTCCACCACGGCCAACGCATATGAGGTATCCAATCATCAGATCGTCGCAGCTCTGCCACCCCCATGTCTTCCCTGCATTCCAAGATTCGATGTCGTCAACGGAAACGCCATACTGCTCGGCCAAAGCAAAACAGGAATCGCCATTTTGTATCATATGAGTCCGACAAGTCGAAGACATCTGCCTCGCTGCCGGGGCCTCGTCCTTCTGCATGGTTTCGCCGGTCTTGAAGGCTTCAGTAACGTCAAGAGTGTCATTCAGAGCCAAGAGGCTTAGAGTGGTGATCTCTGGAGCCATTGTGAGGCCATTCGAAATATGCGTAGTGGTCGGAGTTCGTGTCGAGAGTGGCAAAGACATGTTGGAAGCGGTATCTTTCGCCGCGTTGCGGTAGACGCCTGTTGCTTGTCTGGGGCTAGTACCAATGAGCAGAGCTCTGATGGCAGAACCGAAGCTTCTGGGATATGTGTCATTTGGCACTTGGGTGAGGCTGGTATGATTGTAGGAGGCTTTTCCCATCCCATGAGATGGCGTATCTCCCATACTTCGGATCCAGGCAGATCCATAGGACTCTGGACACCGCCATTCATCGGACAATGATCTTCTTTCCATTGCAATGCTGTTCTCTGAACACCAGCAAGGTCTCGAACAGTATCGATTGTAATACCAAAGGCGTACTCTGACCCAAGACCTGGTGCGCAGCTTTGAGCCACAGTACGTTCACCTGCGTGAGTAGTCCGTTGAAAGTGGTCTGCAAGTGTCTGAAGTGCAGATATTGCTGTCAGCTTGCCTAGATTTTTGCCAATATAGACCCCGGCGACGATATCGTTTGAATGAGCGAAGACAAACGACTCGTCACAGTTGTTGGGTGCATTAAAGAACTGTATCATGCCGTCAAGTACCCTCGCAAGTTCGGCGTTGTTTCCTTGCACGCTGCCACTTTCATGGAAAAGCACGGAACGTCCTGAAACGGTACCATTTTGAAGGCTGGACGGTGCGGTGACGACGCCCGGCTGGTGGAGATATCCTGCTGTCTTGGGATTGTCTACATGGACAACTTGATCGGCGGCCAAATGTGACTTTGATGTATGTTCCAAAGAGCAGCTTCGTATCAGTGGAGTAGTGTTGAGTTCATCCAAAGGAGTCGAGACGGAGAATTGTAGCAACATGGGCTGCTTACAGCGAGAAAGTCTTCCCACCGAGAGGTAAGGAATCCAGCTGTGTATGTTGGAGTAGTCGATGCAAGGAAGGGGGCAATCGTGCTGCTCTGGCCAGTAGAGATTCTGGGTGTCAATGCGTGAGATATTGCCATCATCGAAGTCGACAGGCGCAGCGGCCTTGAGCTCATCCAGAGGAATTATAGACCGCACACTCGGTGTCAGTAAGGCGGTCAATGCGAGAAACTTTGATAGGGATCGAAATAATCTTATCAAGGACATGTTGAGACCGGGAATGCGTTAATCTTGTGTTGAAGTAACAACGAGCAGAACTTCGAATTAGGAGCGTCCATATATGCAATTGATCCAGCGCATTCACGGGAGCTGTTCCATCGCCGCAGCCATGGTATACAACCTTTCGTGACATCCTTCACTTATGATCAACGGCTTTCGATCGTGAATAGAGCAAATCATGCAGTCTATGCTCGAACAGCACGCGACACACAGATCATGGGGCAGAAGCGTATGCTGCTCCTCATCATTTACCATGCATTCGCTCGGCTTACCAAGAACTGGCGCGAAGAGTTTTTCGCAGCATTAGCAAACAATCGGTGCAGAAGTACGCAAATACTTTTCGAATACTTTCTTCCGCACTCCTCGTTTCCAACTGACCTCAAAGGCGCGGCTCACCCTCCGTGATAGGTCAACACCACCATGACTTCATTTGGCGGAGCAGACAAGATGCTTCGATCAGGGGTGAAACTCTCCGACGTCAGCTATTCGCACGAGGTCACTGTGGCGGCATTCAAGAGCTACTTCCAGTTCCTGACCAAGATGTACATGGACGTCGACATCATTGAGACACCCCCCGTCAACGGATGGGCGCACATCACCCAGGAAAGCATGCTGGCAACTGGCAAATCCGAGGAAGTCATCACTCTGCTACGCCACCTTCCTTACGTGTCTCATTTCTTGGGCGAGCCAGAGACTCATAGTAAGCTGCTCAAACCCAGCACAGCATCATTCTGACTGATTTCAGGTGCCGCATGTTGCGTATTCGCGGATTGGGGACGCAAAGCTCGCGACCTTGCAGCACACCCAACGCTCACTGGCGACGATGTACTTTGCACGACGGAATTCGAGCATGTCCCACCGCACGTGATTGGCATCTCGGAAATACCCTACAAAATGCTGCTAGACACTCATTTGGGCGTCGTGTACTTTACCCGTTGCCCACCCGCGATCTACGAAGATCCAAGTCATCCAATTCGACCGATCACGGACGACGCTCTGGACTACGCCAGCGAGAAAGAGCTGGAGTGGCGGTGTGCGCCTGCGTGGCCCGTCCCAGAGTTCTTCGAAGTCTTGAAGTATCATTTTGCCAAGTTAGACAGTGTTCCGTTGAGCAAGCGGCTTGTCCAGGAGATTTGGTACGCAGAAGAGGGAGACATGCCCGACACTTTGGGTGCCTGCCGCATTGGGACGGAAATCTTCCTTCGCCACGGATGGCCCGACCTTCAGAAGTTTCGCAAAGACGAATGCATGGCAGAGCTTGAGAAGGAGATACCTGAGCGATTTCCAGACCATTTCTTCCTCTGAGGAGAAATCTACACTCATGCCAACGTGCAAGGGAAGGTATTGACACGCCAGGCCGTCAATGGCGAAGATTGAGCTTCCAGGATCGTAGGCTGAGGACGATCCCTGACTGTTGTCGCTCCAAACATGCACAACTTTCAACTGTCAGGTTCTATATTGGCGCCCGATCACTGCTCAGGAGTCCCCAGTCGTGCCAAGTCGCGGGTGGAGATTAGGGATTGATGGAAAGATGAGGCACTGAAATCGGTCATTGAGCTCAAATAAACAAGGAATGACCCAAACTATAGCACGAAAAACCGCAAAATGCCCATATCGTGTCACATTGCCCTCTCAGTGCTTCGGCTCAATTTCTCAACAGGAACGACTCATTTAAGCTGGTTCAGCAGCAGCCAACAGCGGGTCACGCTTCGCTACTTCCCGAACGTCTCTGCGTAGCATTTGGTCAAAAATTCGTTTGTGGTGGTGCTATAGATTCGCCTGTAGAAGCACGTCGAGTACTTGTGATGCTGTTCAGAAAAGGCTCACTGGGTGTCGGTCGAGCCTCTGCATAACATTCCGCTTCGATGATCGTAAGATTAAGATCCTCAGCGCCGAGAGTCACACGATCTCTTGCTTGCCACCAACTATGCGGACAAGCGAGGGCTAACGAAACAGCTGCCGAGCTGCGCGCCGCCCACCATGAAGATGCTGTGCTTGCATAGGAGATGTACTCGTCTCGCAGTGTAGAGGGTACCGCAGTGGAAAATCCACACCATAAAGACTTGTCCGGAAAGACGCAGTCGAATGCTTCCGCACCAGTGTATGTGCAAGGCAGAACGCCACGGCCATAGGACAGACGGGCCTCCGATAGTGCGCCAGTTGGTATTGGAGGCAGGAAGTATGACGCGATGTCTTTGGTGGCACAGCTCCAGTGATCCGGAGTTGTGATCATTGGTGGCCCGGAAGGTAGGACAGTCAAGTGAATTCCAGACTGCTGTGCGACTACTGTTGCGATCAGAGCGAATACCAGGAAACCCGAAAACATTTTGGATGTCGTTGTTCCGTGTTTGATCGTTGGTTATGTAGTAAATGCGGACTCCAAGTGGGTGCTGTGACTGGTCTGGAGAATCGAGCAACGAGGATGAGGAACACAAATGCCAGTACAGGGGCCAAACATTTGCACTTTTATGAGCGATGGCGATCCAGTGAAGACCTTTCAATGAACATGCCTCGGTGAGCGTGTGATCGTAGAGACACTTCATTGAAGATGTGCCAGTACATAGGCCTCAGTGAATGCATCTTTGCTTTCCTCCCCATTTCGTTGCGGCACATGGTAAGTTTCATGGGGTCTTGCTCGACGATTGGTCAGACTGATTCCATAAATGCATATTCCTGAAAAGTTGGGCATACAGTATGTCATACGTGACTTGTGGGATGCATACAAAGTCCGACTGGTCAGGCTCTGAGATCTTAGAGTTCGATCGGTCGAATGAATATAGTTTGCAGCGTAACCACCGCGCGTGCAGAGTTCTTGAAACGCTTTGTGAATCGTTTCAAATGGCCAGACTGTACATGCGAATTTACATCAGTGACTGTGAATATCCCAAGATCGTGCTCGCAAAGTGCATGAGGCAGCGATGCATCTCTGCGATGTCATGAAGTTGAGAAGATGTGCTGGATTGATGGTTGCAGCAGACAGCTACCGCCAAGCAGCCTCGCACAGTGCCTGAGCTAGTCGCACCACCAGTAGGACGTCTTTGCACCTCCGGCATCTCATGAACTGCTAGAAGTAGAGCAGTTCTCGGACACCTTTGACATTAACCCTCGGCTCCAGTGGTGCTGCTCGTTATCATTCGACTTCCATTGCAAAATCAGCCATGAGCTTGGATGCTCCAGCTGCCGATCAGGCACGCGTGCGCAGCGCGTAACGCAACGTCGGCCAGACATCAGGATTTTTCGATCAGCCGTGCTTCGAAACCTCCATGCTACGGCAGCGCATCCAGTGCGCCAGCTTGCGATTTGCAGAGAGGCCGAGAGACAAGCAGTAGAGTCTGAAATTCATCTCATCTTCAACCTCCTCCCCTCATCTGGGTTTCCCAATCTTCGAAACTCGCATGCTCGTTGTCCCTGTTCACCATGTATCCAAATCTCCCCTTCTCTTGATACTGCTGAGCCACATAACCTGGAATATCATAATTGTGCTCCATCTTTTCATACTCTTCTCCCGGTCTCCCAAACAGATCCTGACCATTCTGGACTCTTTCTGCGATTGTCCTGGGGTCTCTATTTTCCGGCGTATTCCAACTCTGGTGTGAAAAGCTGTTCATCTTCATTTGAAACTCTGCTATCGTCGAGAAGCAGGAACTGCAGTGCCAGCCTGCATTCCAGAGATCTCCGCGGTCCCAAAAGCGGCGAAAGTACTGATATGGATACGTAAAGAAGGAAGAGCCAATGAGGCCCATTCGTAAGTCGTTAGGGGCGATGGTACTCTCGATCGAACCGCCGTAGACGGTGGCCTGCGGGTGTGACCATTGCAAGCCACGGTGAAGCCATTGGAAGGAATAGTAATAGAATTGGCTTCGAAGGTTTAGACGGGCTGGGAATGCGCAGTAGCGTAGGAGAATCATCGTCTCGGGTCGTAGAATTTCGTCCATGTCGCCGACGACGAGCACGTCACCTTTCTCGGGGATTTCTGAGCCAGTGAGAGAGGGGAATACAGAGTAGAGCATCGAATTGCGCAAATAGTCTTCATGATCCCAAGTTCGTTCCGACTTGATCGGATCATGGATTTCGCGATAGATGATCTTCGGCCAGAATTGTCTGTATCGTTCCCAGTTCTCTCGAAGGATTAGCGGCTTCTCGGCGTTGGTGAAAGTGGTTGGCGACTCAATGATGACAAAGTAATCTACCACTGGGTACAAGGTATGCAGTCGAATTTCAAGCCAGTCCAGCTCCGTGGAGAACATGATCAAGTCATAGACTTTTCGTTGTTTCCCATACGGCTGGAAGTCCACCGCTTTGCATACGAACTCTGCATCGGCATAGTCGTAGGTCGTATCCTTGTCGACGGTGTACTGCCGTGAATTGTGGGCAATCTCCGGGGGGATCCAGTGCTCCCGTTTCGAGTTGTGGCTCATCACCATGAGAACTGCGATGATCGCAAATAGTGGGACCGCAATCAGCGACAGCCGCCGACGCCTTTGCGTCCACAGATTCGCCAACATGGTGGGCTCAGTCGTGACCTCTGAACATGCTGAAGAATACGGAAGAAAGAAAACGACACGACAGAATGAAAGGAGGATAGGAGCTGAAGTGGGAGAGGAAGGTGTCTCTTTCGGAAAGGCGGTGCGGTACCTCACATTAGCTTGCTGGCAAACGAGAGTGGGGTTGCGCCATGTGGTATACAAATCGGTTCCCAGATCTCCAGTAAACGGTGTCGATGCGCGGCGAGGGAGGGTGAAAGCCGGTAGTGCTGACAATGCTGGCCAGCACAGGTTACACAATGTCCCCGGAGATCGGCCAGTAAGTGATTTTGCATGGTACATGCGATGAAGACTTTGGAGCTGAGAAGTAGAGGAGCAAAGACGCAAGCCACGCAAAACGCGAACGAATACGCGACATAGCCCGAACTAGAGTCAATAGTGCAATCCCTATGGAGCTTGTCAGCTGAGCTTATTACGAGGGAGCCTGACACTTGCACAGCGTGCGACCCTGTCGCCTCGCGGGATCGCGTTTCCGGGAACTTGGCTGCCTTTCTCGTATGGCACAATCGGTGCACAGTATGGGAAATGATGGTTCGGCATTGTTGGCCCCTATCCTCAGTGCATGGTACTGTCCAGCCCGCGCCACGTTCTGCAGTTTCAGCCAATGCGACGCCAAATACGGGAGGCACCTCCTGACCGGCTATGGCGGATCTTAGCGAGTTGAAGGATGCTCCAGGTGGATGAGGTCAATGCCGCGAGAAGGGTTGAGAAGCGACTATGAGCGAGAATCTGAGATCATTTGAGCAGACAGGAAGAGGTGAAGTCAACAGACGAAGAGCGGGCACAACCGACAGTGAGAGCGCTGTCGTCGAAAAGTTGTTTCACCTCCGTGGAGTTAACGAATCTGGTCTAGCGCGGTTTTGTGCAAGGCCTCCACACTTCTCTGGAGCCGACATCGCATACAAAGGGCAAAACCAAGTTGCGAGGCAAGCTGATCGCATTCCTCGCGGCTACTTGAGCATTATTAAAGTCTTATGCTCTGATAGATGTTCTTCACTGAGACCTGAACTGCACAACATCTTTAGTAGAACACCTACAGCATGACATGGCCTCACGACTGGGAGGGCCAGCCCGACCGCTCAGCGTACACCACTCGTGATAGTATAGACTATATATGGCACGGTCTCGGTCTGCCGGCGGATGCCCGCGATCTCATCGACGCTGACCTCCCCGACGAAGATCAGAAAGCGCTCCCGTCTTCCTTTAAAATCGGACACATTGCTCAGGCTTCAATATGCCTTTCTGCTTTATCAGCAGCTTTGGTTGATTCGCATGTCAACCAGAGTTCCGAGACCAGAAGAGTCAGCGTACCGCTCAAACACGCTGCCGTCGAGTTCAGATCTGAGCATCATTACCTTCTTGACAACAAACCTGCCCCATTTTTGTGGGGTCCGCTCGGAGGTTTGCACAAGACCGCAGACGGCTATGTACGCGTGCATGACAACTTTATCAATCACCGAAAAGCGGCCTGCGACGTACTTGGGCTTAACGTGGACACGGCCACGAAGGATGAGTTTGCGGAAAAGATTCTTCAGTGGAAGGCTCTTGAGCTTGAAAAGGCGGGAATGGAAAAGGGCGCTGTGGTCTTCGAACTGCGCTCCTATCAGCAATGGGAGGAATCGACCCAGGGGAAGCATATCATGGCAGGACACAGCTTTCCTGTAAGAGTGAGCAGAATCCACTCACAAGAAGGAGTGCGTTCGGTTCCGGCTCATATTCCAAGAAATGCAGATCGATGTCTCCGCGGTGTACGGGTTCTTGAGTTTAGCCGCGTCATCGCTGCCCCGGTAGCTGGTAAGACTTTGGCTGCACACGGCGCAGACGTGCTGTGGGTGACCTCTCCCAACCTACCCTCGCTACCTGATCTGGACATTGATGTATCTCGAGGTAAACGCACGATACAGCTCGATCTCGAAACAAAAGAAGGCACTAGGGCATTGCATTTACTCGCACGTGACGCCGACGTATTCATTCAAAGCTACAGACCTGGGTCGTTGGCTGCACGGGGCTTCAGTCCTCGTGCACTTGCTGCATACAATCCAGGAATTGTATACGCTAGCTTGTCTGCGTGGGATGAAGGATTTGAGGAAGGGCCTTGGTCGAAGAACCGCGGCTTCGACAGCATGGTCCAGAACGCATCAGGGATGAACGTGAGCGAAGCAGAACACTTCGCCGATCCAGCAACTCCAGCCCGTGCCCTGCCCGTGCAAGCTCTCGACCACGCAGCGGGGTACCTCCTTGCTACAGGGATCAATGCTGCACTCTATCGAAGAGCGACAGAAGGAGGCAGCTGGGAGGTCAATGCAAGTCTCGCGGGCGTGATGAAATATCTGCGGAGTCTTGGGCAGTATGCGGGTCGTGACGGCTTCGGTTGTGAATCGTTGGAAGGTGTTTCGCAGTACTTGGAGACAAGAAAAACCGAGTTTGGGGACCTGAGTGCAGTAAAACATTCGGCGAGCGTGGAGCGCAAAGAACCTGGTTTTGATATTATGCCAAAGAAGCTGGGCAGTGACGAAGCAAAGTGGTTGTGACCGTGTCGACAAGTGAAGGTCCATGCGAAGAGTTGCAGAGACAGAAGATACTGTACAGGGCAAACGCCGATTTCGCATCTATTATCGTCACATATATGTAGCTCAGTCCCACCTATGGATGTCAGCACAAACAATGATGGTTTTGAAGGATAGTTGGCTTACCCTTGGTCTTTCTGCCGAACTATATCGCTGCGCCCGCCCTTCTGTCGACCTTCTTTTCCTCCTTCCACTACTAACCGATCAAGCTGGAAGAACTGGCTCACGACTGTTTGTCTCTGCACAAAGATTAGCGAGTGCTCAGCACGCGCTCCAATGAAGGCTTCTGAAAGAATGTCCACGAGCTCAAAGTCCCTCATTGCCCAAGATCGTCTCGTTCAAACACCCAGTTGCTACGCACCTTCAACATCTGCAGTTCTTTCTGCCCCTTCTCCAGCAACTCCTTCACTTGTCCTTGGTCTGTGACCGTCTTGTGCTCCCTGAATGCATCCTTTGTCCTCCGCGTTGCGTATTCTCGGAAATTATATGCGGCGAATTGTCTTGATTGTCGGAGGAGTTGGCGATATAACGAGCGCACTTCGACTGCGGCCTGGCCTGACATTGCGTAGCTCATCACAAACGGTTGCTTGATATGCAGTCAATTTGAGGTGGGGGTGATAAGCGGTCACGAACGCTCGCTGTGGTGAATGGACGTTCTTTACAGGTCCAGAGTATGTCTCGATGATGACGCTAACTAGGGCGAGCTCGCTTGACTTTCTAGATGTAGCGGACGATGTGCCGCGGGGGTCCGACATCCCGATGTGCCTGAGGACTGCCACGCGTTGGGGAGAGAGCAGACCTCACGACGCGACTGCGCTCCACATCAACACCATCGCCATCTCCATTGTTCTGGCCCCTGCATCACATTTCTACAACATCGGACTACTGTCATACACATTTCGGACCATATATGTACCATTTGCAAGCATAGTCATCTCAAACTAGCACATACTCAGTCCACGCCGCGCTCCGGCGCATATCATCTCCCAGCATGGCTCCGGTACGTAGCGCAACTGCCCACACTCCTCTTCAAATGAGATTCTATCGAATGGAAAGCTGGATGCGTCGTACATCAAGGCCCCTCTCGCACCTGGCTGCTCTCACCCGATCCTGGTAGCCGACGTACCAGCCACATGCTCCCGAGCCTCTGGATCTGGTGATACATGGAAACGTTTGCAATACACTTCGCGCCAGCGGGACAATCTTGCTACCTTATCTCCGGCATCACCTTCATCTGAGCACTCACAGTCCAGGCGAGTGATTTGGGCCCCGTGGGTATAGGCTAACATGAATGTCCTCGAACAGTACAGACCCCCTGGCCGAAGCAATCGCTCTGGTCGCTCCAATACCGATAATGACGTTTTCGAGGGATTACCGGTCAAACAATGGAACCAGGCCTATGCAAAGGTCTCGCTTGCAGCTCCTGTATCAGAGATTGAAGCTGGCAAGGATGACAAATGGGGAGAGCCTCCAATGCCACGAGATTTTCAGCTTCTTAATCCTTGGACTCAGCATCTTCTCCGACTGGCACGATCGGGGAAAGTGGGCACCAAGCGAAAACAGGATGCCGATGCGGACGACGATAAGCCCGATGACGAAGCGGCCGAAGAAGATTCAAAACCCACCAGTATTGACGATCGCGGGTATGTGGCGAAGAAATGGAAGCCTGTGCCGGAGCATTCTTTGGAACCAGAACATAAGCACTTTAATTTTCTCGCCAAGCGACGGAGAGGACTTGCAAGTCTATATGGCCCAGATTTGCAGTTGGCTTCTGTTCCCATGCGCAAGACGAAGGTGCAAAAGGCAGATGCGAATGGTGAAATCGCCGTTTACGAAGTGCTTGTACCCGAGGGGCAGACGATTGAAGGCGAAATTGCAGAGTCCACTGAGCTCGCAGATGTGAAGCCTGTTGTGGCTGCCCCTGGTATATATATCCTACATCCTCTCTAGATTCTTATTTCTGCGCAACCACTGACTGCAATCAGGCACCGTCATCGAAGGAGTAGGTGTGGCGAACGAAGAAGGAGTCATGGTCGCTGAACATCTCAAACCATCTATGCCAAGACGAAATAGACCACCGCCTAAGAAGAAGGGTGGACCGGGTAGAGGCAAGAAGCGTGTTACGTTCACCAATCCCGATGGCTCGACGTATACTGCGATTGTACCAAATGCTACCAAAATTGTGCCGCAGCCTGGTCAGACTATCAAGCACGTGGCGAAAGGCGAAGAGGCAATGGCAGACATCTCTGCCGAGGAGGCTGCGAGAAATGCTGCGCAAAGACACAGTGAAGCTGGCGACGAAGGCTCTGGCGACGAAGACGATGAGGGAGATGAAGACGATGACGATCGCGAGGATGGGGAGCTTTCCGATGACGATGCACCTGCGACTGGAGCTCAGACACCCGCAAAAGCCGAAGAAAACGGAGAGCCGCAGCCTATGGAAGATGTGCAGCCCACAAGTCAGACTGCTTCCACAGAAGGGGAGTTGGCACTTGCAGAGACAACAGAGAAGCTAGCAGAAGAACCTGAGGAATCCGCAAAGCCTTTTGTTGAACCAACGACAGAGCCAATTGCAGACCCTGTCGATATTCAACCTGACCCCAAACGCAGCGTCGAAAGCTCACCAGATCTCCCGCTCGCGCAAGGCCACAGTAGGGCGGCTTCCCTCGTAGAGCCAGCGCCTCTGGCACTAGACACCGTACTGGAGGACAATCCGGTAGAGGAGCCCGAGGCTGAAGAGCCTATCGTCCAAGATACCATGATCGACGAGCCTGCTGAGATTAAGCTTGATCTAATCGTGCATGACGAAGTCCAGCCTACTGAAAGTAAGGCTAGCGAAGAGGAGCTTCCGACCACAGGATCTCTACCTCCAACCCAAGCCGCTCAAGAAGAGGAAAAGATGGAGAAATTCGATGAGGGCGACGAGGACTTGCTTGGCAACTTGGAAAAATCGTTGGGATAGTGATCTGGCATATGCGAGTGTAGTGAATGAGATCTGTGTTGCTGGCACTTGTGCCCGGCTTTGAATCGAGAGTACCTTATGATTCATTTGGTGGTCAGGTCAGTCTACGGGGAAGGCTACAGATTGCGAATGCCTAGTCTTACGCTTGAGGTTAGTGTTGGGCGTGACTGTGATTGGCGATTGCTTGCCACAGACTAACTCTCCTTGAATGACAGAGTCGTCCTGTATATCAGCAACAACTGTTCGGTGTCAGACATCACATTAGATTGAAGAGTCTCACTTGACATTAAAATTCTCCTGGCCTCTTGCTTGATTGCCAGGATGGCTTGCAGGTGGCTCATGAGTCCAAGAAGCTGTAGGAGACACACCGCTTGCGCACCGAGAAGATGTCGAGATGTTTAGCGGACTGCACATGGCGGGTAACTAAAAGTCTACCGGCATGATCGTCGCTGGAATCTTGGCCTTTTGCTGAACTACAATTACATCCTTCTTAGCAATACTAATCTTGTTGCGAAATCCGTTCTCTATGGAGCTTTCAGCGAGGCCACTCATTCTACACAGCACCTGGTTTGCTCATCGAACACCAACAGCGGAAGTTTTACTGTTGCAAGAATAGAACTACCTGGGAGTAGAGGACTACTGTAGTGCAACACTTTCCCTTCTGAAAAGACTAGTCGTCGCTACCCAATGTTGGGAAGTCGGTATGGCGGCAGGCGCCTAGGCACGAGAAGTGAAGCTTCCATTCACTCGTCGGTTGTCACTTCCGAGCTTGCACGTGCGCATGAGTCTTTGCCCCAAGATCATAACTGGCAGACTCCACTCTTGTCACCCTCCTTCGAGACTCTATTTGAGAAACAATCCTTCCTGCCTCGACATCAACAACGCTTTTATTCACAACTTTTTGCGGCCAGCATATTGCGACTCGATCGAACAATCACGCCAATTCTTACGCACGGCATTCCAATCCAATGCGGGGAGTTCGCATATCTAAGTGTGACCTCTGCAGGCGTAGGAAGGTTAGTTATGAACAATTGCATATACTGAACTCGTGCTAATGCGTTTGTTGCAGAAACGTTGCACGCATGTGCCGAATCTGAATGCACCTCAACCTCCCGGGGCCTCCTCCACAGGGGCAGCCAAGCCTTCACTTATCGTGAAGCTGCCCATTGCCGTTCGCTTGACATCAGGCAATGCTGCTCAACTCGAAATCGTCAAGGCCGTCCAACCGCCAGATCCATCGACCCATCTGAGTAGCCATATACTAGGCCCTCCTCCACTCGGCGTGCCCACTTTGAAATTCGTCAATACCTCTCACAAGCCCAACTCTAATCCAACGCAAACGACGGAGACAACGAATCTGGCCAACGATGAGAGCGATAATGCGGTCGATGAGAATGATGACGTGGTGATGCAAGACGTAGGCGCCTCTGTGCGAGCGTTGCCCAGTCAGACACTGACTACATCTGTCAATGATGTACAACCCTCTACTTTCACACCGCATTCACAGGCAGCCCCAGGAACGCCTGGCTCAAGTGGTAGATCTCGACCCAAAAGGGAAGCGAAGCAAAAAACGTTCGACGGAAAATCAACCGCTGGATCTGCCTTCAATCCAATCTTCACAGGCGTTGTGGGTCCGCCTACCACGAATTTGCACGGAGACGCAATTCCGTCGCACGGTGCTGCTGCGACAGGCGCGATCAGGGCTGGATCTGGATACACTTGTGGTGTTTGCCACAAAGAGATAACATCCGAAGTCTGGCAGACATGCAGAGTGTGTGCCAACGTCGACTTTCACAAGAGCTGTATTCACGAGGGCCGCAGAATACACCATCATGAATCTCCTGACCATGGATTCATGCAAGTCGCAATGCATACCGGAGAAGACGAGGAAGACCTTGACGATTTGATGGGGTTAGAAGGCCCAGCGCCATCAATGAAGAAAGAGTCAAACAGCGAATACGAGTGTGATGAGTGTGATCAACGCATCACCGGCCTGCGGCACTTTTGTAGTACTTGTCAGAACGTTGACTTCTGTGACGAGCACTTCATCAAGGGCATGAAGAAGCATCATGCTGAACATCCTGGACATAGCTTTGACCATCGACCATCTATCGCTGCTAGCGGTGGCGCAGTCGTGTTCAAGCCAGCCGTGGCAAACGCTCATGCAGCACTGTTTGCCCCGAATGAAGGACAAAATCAGAGGAGCGACACTCCCATGGCAGCGAGTGCAAGCCCCGATAGACTTTTCAAGTCCAATGGGCGACCGGATCCAAGTGCATCTGCACAATCGTTCACCAAAGCTGGCCAACCCAATCAACAGTCAATCTATCAGCGGAATATACCGCAAAGCCCGAGTCGACTGCAGGGCGTCTCAGACAGCATAACGGCATTGCAAGCCAGCCCGCAAGCAACCCAGGAGCTACAAGTTGCTTCGTGTGCTCTTCGAGGCAAATCTAGTGCGTTGGCGCAGGACTCAAAGGCAGGCACGACTCATACCACGAGAACGTCAACCCGTGCGCGTGTAGACGATCTGCCAACACCAGCACGAGCCAAGTCTCCCGCCAGGAGGCCGAATGCTGCCTATTTCTCTGCAATGGCGGAGCAAATAGCCAAAGGCATCCCAACCTCCGCAATAAAGCCACAGGCTTATCCTGCAGAACGTACGACTGGCGAAGTGTTTGCTGACAAGTGGCTTCGCCGCCTTCATAGCTACGTTCGAACATGGTCGGACACGTGCTCTCCTGCACATGCCACGAATGGCCTACAGCTGCTCTCCGATTTCCAAGTAGATGCCGCGTGGAATGAGCTCTTGCCAGCGCATTTTCCGACTGTCACAGGAGTGGTGAACGTCTTGGAGAACCGGGACTACACGTTCACGAACCCTTTCTTGGCAGCAGCGAAAGCCAAGGAGCTCGCTCGCATGAGTGTTGGATACTGGAAGCGAGTGCGATTCTACGGGGGCGTGGTGGGTGGATTGAGCATGGGAAATATGACCATCGCCCAATTGCAGGCCACTGATGCGCTTCTGGAGAGGGCGAAGCAGCTGGGGATGGTGTGAGGTGTGGGAAAGGGCGTAGCCACGCGAGTTAGTTCAACTACGAGTAGTGATTTGATAGTAGCATCACTCCAAAGAAAGCGCTGCGTTCGAGCCTCTCGGCAGCGTCTTTCATTTTTCTCTGATAAGCGCCAAGATTCTTTGTCACTATTGTGAGGAGCTGTCTCCCCATGCTGCAATGATCGGCGTGGGAGAAGTGAAGCAGTGAAATGCGAAGAATCCCCCAACGGTCGTCGGTTCTTGCGTTTTCGAAACTTCCTCTCACTTCCACCACAATGTCAGACCTCCACCCCAACAACACCTCCACCGACACTACAAAGATGGAGGCTTTCGACGAAGTGGGCGTCACCGCCGCCTACATCGACAAATTACTCGCTCGAGCACGTCCCGCGCTGGTACGTGCCGTTCCATCTCCTTCATGGCCCTGAGCTTCAGTGGTTGATTTGATGCAGGGAGTCAGCCCACTCTCATCCGAGCAGCTATGGCGCGGCATGCTCAGCGGCCGTCGAATCAATAATTGGACGCCCGGAGCCACTCCAACCTTTTCCGAGCAGCAATGGCGCCGCGGGCTCAGCGCTCATCTGTTGAGGTTGCCAATACAGGGAGTCGACACAGCCGACGATTCGGCGCTCGCCACATCGAAGTGGTGCCTCGAGGCATTCGATACAGTCGTCGCTTTCAACTCAGCAGTCAAACACCGTCCGATCGGGAAGAAACTTGACGGAAATGATCCGGTAAGACTCGCGGAGATCATGCGTTTGTGGGTGAACGTCTGGTACAAGATCAATGGGTATCGACGGGGCGGCGAGATTTCGGCGAGCAGTGTAGCGGCGGACCATTTGCATTACAAAGTGAACGAGGGACGGCTGCGCGGCACCTGGGTCTACGATGAGGAGGTGATTGAGAAAGCATTCAAGATGCCACTTGAAGGCATTGAGGAGGGTGAAGAAACCTTCGCGCAGCGCATTCTGCATCTACGCGAACAGTGGCAGAAGAACAAGAGCTCCTGAGTCGATTTTCGACTGCAGGAGCACACGAGACAAGCGGACGGGTTCTAAACGGGAACCAGCTGAGTAGAGGGATCTTCCGGACAAGAGCGGTGAGGCTTAGAAGCTGGAAGAGACCATTCAATGCATGATGAAAGGAGCGATGCTGCGTGACTGCCACAGCGGTGGCTTTCTGCAAAATGTCTGGAAAGGAGGCAAGCACCCTTGTAGAGATGTCAATGCAACTGAGACGTCCATGAGTAATCTTCTCTACTTCTCCGCCGCGCTCCAAAAGCTTGAAATGACTGTGAGGAACGAGGGACATCCATTTGGTCTGGTACGATCGCCCAAGAATCTCCAAACGGCAGCGGCTGGGCCATTGCTCTCAAAGCTTTCCTGAACAGTCCTACACCCAAACAACTCGACCATCGCTTTGATGTAAACGGCGATCAGATTTCCGCTCTCATGATTGCCAAGGAGATCCTCCGTCTCTATCCACCAACCAGACGTGTCTACCGCCACTTCAAGGATGAGGATGGAGTTGCGTATTCAATCGCAGCGGATATCGAAGGCATGCAGCGAGATGCTGGCGTCTGGAAAGGAGAGCCTCTGAAATTCCGGCCAGAACGCTGGATGGACATCACACAATCTCAAGAAGACAGCACATGGCTTCCCTTTGGAGCGAATCCTTTTCGCTGTCCAGCTAAGCAGCACAGAGGCGTGTACATGCCGTTCGGTGTGTCCATGATTGCGATCCTGACAGGTGCTTTGCTCGAAGCGACGGAGAATCGCCGGGAGTATTGTGGAGAGCAGCTTCCGGGTGATGGTGTCCCACTCGATACCGACAGAGAGGCGTACCACGAGGCTGAATTGCGCAAGATGGAATCTCAAGAGTAAAACAGCAGCCCAAGGCGAAAAAAATGCCCATCACAGCGGCGCGCTCTTCTTCCGAAAGTTCGCCTGCATCTCAGCCAGCAGCATGTTCTGAATCTTCTCCAACCTTGCGTCAGCCTTCTCGTCGCTTTCTCCAGGTAACGGCGAAGAGTAGGGGGCCTTGGCCAGCAGAGCCAAATCTTCGAAATGCAGGTTTGATGGTGAAACCGAAGACACAATGAGCGATGTCACCAGGCAGTTATCCAGGATGGACGACAGGTTCGGGCTTTGGAATTTGTAGTAGAACATGTAGCAATCGATCCGTCCAATCCCGCCAGCTTTCCCAATAGTAATGGCATAGCTAGTGACTTCACTGCTGCTTTTCGTGGATATGGATGCCATTAGGCGATCCAGTGTTTCAGCGATGACAGCCGTCAGCCCTTCGATCTGTTTGAACGTCAATGTCAGCGTCCCTTCTCCTTCAGTAGTGGGCAGGGACTGGGGCCAACCTACAATCTCCGGCTTTAGATACCGCCCCAAATACTGCTCAATCGCTTCCCTCGCAGCCTCTGCATCGCGCTTGACACAACAATGTGCAACATGGAATCTTCTCAAGATCTTGTCGATAGGTAAAAGGTCTTTGTCGATGGGGTTCGTGCTGACGCGCTGGTAGTGCGTTGTAGCTTTGACTTCAGCGAGGATGACGAGCCGATTCAAAACATCCTCCATCTCCCGCCTCGATTCATTTGAGCCTTTGGCGTCTCTCAGGACAGAGCTGATAGAGTTCCCCATGCCGCCTTCGAGCAATTGCATGGATCACAGTAGATGCTCCGCACACCTGCAGCGGCCGTGGCGTCTTGCCTTCGGCTTGTCGATAGCACTGCTGGAGCTCCCGCTCGCTTGCCTTCCTCTTTGCCGACAGCGACCTGCCAATCAGCGATAAAATCATACATCAAGAGTAGCTGTTGGTTGAGATCGGCATTCTGCGGTCTGGACGAGGGGGTCGTTCGTATTTGTTGGTCCATCCTTGTCAACAAGGGAGGTCAAAGACCAGGGGCGACGACCAATCATGGTATCTTTTCGGAAGGAGATCATACAGCGTCATTACGAGCTGGGGACGGGATAAGGGCCGACACACCGTTGCAAGCACCTGAGTGATCTTCCCCGAACTCGAGATCTACACCTCTGTGGCCGGCTATGATAATCGCACTATCATTGGTGAACATTCATAAGGCTGCCATGTAACGCACAGCAGATTGCCGCCCATATTCATCCAACTCGCTCGTCGCTCCGTGACAGATCGCCACTCTTCGGGCTTGAAATTGAAGCCGGCGACGGCGACACTAAGCAGTGGGTTGTCACGCGCATACCGACCGGTAATCTTGGCGCGCAAGTGGTTGTTTCAGAACGGCAGAGGTACCGACATCGACGCTGATCTGTTGTTGAATATTGATGCCGTCATTCAAATAGTAATACCATGGTATTGCCATTTCCTGTCAAGAACGATACTGAGGCTTCAAGCGTCTTCTCGCGATGTAGCAGTCTCGTTGTTCGCGCTCCGAGCGCAATCATGTGGCCACTTTGACATGCGCTCAGCTGACAATACAAGACTGTGCAATCGCCGAGGACCCAGACGAGTTTCTTCTGTCCGTAGTCGTTACCAAGGGCCGTAGCACGGGAATGATCGGTAGACATGAGCAAGATGTACGCCACTGACCTGTAGCGATTTTTGGTACATCCTCAGATGTCGCCGTCCGACCACTCCGAAAGAACACTCTCCTCGCTGCGACATCCACGGGAACCCTCGTTCGCACAGTCACAATGAAGTCGGGCTGATAGCGCCAGATCCTCTGACTAGCATTGCAGCTAGAAGAAGCAATGTAGCGAGGCGCTATAGATCGCAGCTCCAAGTCTCAGCATTCCTATTCGGACAAAGAGGTAGGCGATTTGAGATGTTGCATGCGAATAAAACTTGTTGAAAAATAGATCTCGAGGCCACGATCCTGCAATAGCTTTTCCTTTGAAATCGGATGCCATTCAAGCCTTTTGCAAATCGTCACACTCGCCCACTTCTATGTCTCTGAAAGTTTTCACTGTTCAGCCCTTGAATGGGTAGTTCTCTCGTAGCCTTCGGCCGATCCAGTAGAAAACCAGCGGCGCTGGCATCAAACCAGCGGCAATGAATCCAAAAACGCTCATACCCCATCCGTAGCCAAGTTTCTGAAACAATTGGCTCACAAATAGAGGCACAATTCCTCCGACCATGCTTCGGAGGAACGAGCCCGCTGCAAGCGCCGATGCTGCATTGCTCTCATAGGCTTCGGTGTAGTACGTTTGAACGCTGTTGAAGATACTGGCCTGGCTAGCACCGAAGAAAACCATGAACATTAATGGCACGGCCCAGTGAAAGCCCTTCTCCACTGTCCAGCCGAATCCAAATAGTGCGATGGGCAAGAAAGCGGCCCCTATATTAGCCAGAGGAAGGCGATACTCCGGCTGACCTTGATCGTCATGTTTCTTGGAAAGCCGATCGTATATTTTGTCAATGAATGGTATGACAATGGTGAAAGCTGTAATTGCGAAACCAATTGCAGGCGCGAGGTACGCGAGGCCAACTTGACTTTTGCTGAATTCGTAAGGTGGTTGGGTCCAAATGGTGTTGTAAGAAGCGTAGAGCGAATACATGGTGCTAAAGATTAAAGCCTGATAGATTGACATGATCAATACGATAGGTTGTGTTGATAATATCTTGACAGCACGTGTCCCGTTGCTTGCGATCTTTGCTGGGATAGACTCATTATTGACACCTTCGACGTAGTACTCTGTCTTCGGATCTTTCCTCTCCAGCTCGTCCTTGCGCTCTTGAAGTATTGTGATGGCCCGCGTCTCGTACATGAAGAAGTACGAGATGATGGTGGTGAATCCAGCAAGAATCAACATCAGCCAGGCCAGGGAATGCCAGCTCATCCTGTCAACCATCACGCCTCCTAACGCTGGGCCGAGAGAGGGTGCCAAAAGCGGCGCGATCATGTACACACCCAGCACCTTTGCCCGCTCATGCGCCTCGAACATGTCGGCAATCGATCCTCCACCATTTCCCACGCCCACCGATCCAAAAAGTCCGGACAGAGTTCGGAAAACCACGAATGTGGCCATATTGGGTGCCAACGCACATGGGAGCTGCAGCAAGGTGAAAGCTGCGAGGCAGGCGAGGTAGATTATCCTTCGACCAAATGTCTCAGACATGGGAGCCAAGAAAAGAGGCCCAACCCCAAGCATGCACACGAAGCCCGACTGGTTGAGGAGAGCGATCTGCCTCGACACGCCGAATTCTTCTGCGATCTGTTCGGAAGCTGGTGCGGAAATACTAGAAGCCATAGGCAGAAAGAATGCCGTGAGCGTGATTAACGCAACTACGGTGTACTTCTTCGAAAGTGGCCATTCTCGAGGATTCGCAGAATCTTTGTCGCCGAACTCAACTTTCTGGGATCGGCCGTGGCCTGTATCACCCTCGGTGTGATGTGTTCCACGCTGAAGAAGCGGCTGTCTCTCATCATTTCGTGGCGGAGGCATGATGGTGGCAAAAAGATGAGAGTAGAGAGTAAGAAACAGCGTGTGAACAGGTTCCGAAGTTTCGACGCGTTGGAGGCAGGATCGCGACCTGGATCGGACCGCAGTCCGTTGTTTGATGACGAGCGCATTACGGGATATCAAACTCTATCTCAGTTGGTGCACGTTTAGACGATCTGGATTATTTCAGGTGCAAATTGGTACGTGTGACGTGTTTAATCACTGACACACAAGAGTAGATTCGTACAGCCGGGTCATCGTGCGGAGACCTTCAAGTAATGAGCGGGGCAGGTCGCCACCCCTATACCGACAAAGTAGTAATTACACGTAGTAATCGATGGAAATGTACAACCGTACGTCGTGAACCGTCCTACGGAAAGGCTTTGTAAATCGAACATGACAATTCGATAAAAATGGTCCAGAATGCCCCTCATGCGTCCTCCAAGATCACATCCGCCGCCTTCTCACTAATGACCAAAATCGGCGCCGTGATAAACACACCAGGTATTTTAGGGAAAACGCTGGCATCCACTACTCTCAATCCATCCACGCCCTTCACTCTAAATTTGCTGTCTAGAGGCGTGTTCATATCGTCGTCGGCGCCCATTGGTACCGAACACGAAGCATGATGTCCCCATGCGCGGTCTTTGATGTATGTGCCTAGATCCTCATCGCTAGTGACTTCAGGACCAGGAAAGAATTCTGTGAACTTTGACCCGCCAAGGAGCGAAAGTGGGAGTTGGTTATATTTTTGGAGGGCAGAACGAGAGAGTTTAAGGGCTTGTATCATGGCATTCAGATCGTCTTGGTCTGCTCCATTGGCAGTTGTGCCGGTATCGAAGTAGTTGAAATCGATCTGAGGGGGATCGAGGGGGTCGGCGCTGCGGAGGGTGACGGTTCCTGCAGTGTTCCGCGTGTGTGCTTTGAGAGTATACCAAGAGAAGCTGCCAAGTCAATTAGCTCGCAACGTCGCCATACTGCCTGCTTTGACGAAAGAACTCACAAGTTGTGTTGGTCAAGAATATGATTGTACCATTCCGGGAAGTAGCCCGTGAAATTTGCTGGAGAGGCGAAGACGAACGTGTCAACATCGCTGTTTGCAGCAAAGTCCGAGCGTTTGATCATGGTTGCCGCCAGGCCGTTGGTGGCGTAGACACCGCGTTGAGCCAAAATATAAGGATTGTTGACCCACTGCTTGTAGCATTCATCATGAGGCTTAGCGTCAAGCGTGCAGCCATCCAGAATGGGGAAGTCTTCGTCATGTTGGACGTTCAAGCCGATCTCGTATCGATCTTGCATGTTGGACCCGACCCCTGGAGAATTTACAAGGACGGGAATGTCGAATGAGTTGAGTTCTCCCTCAGGACCGATACCACTCAGCTTGAGAAGTTGTGGGGTATTCTACGAACTGTCAGCAGGCATTTAACAACAGAATAGATGTCGCTGTTACTCACATAGGTGCCTCCGGCTAGAATAACCTCTTTACTCGCCTTGGCTGAGCCTTCAGTGCCGCCTCCGCCACTGAGTGGGCTAGCCCGATACAAGTGGCTTCCCGAGAGGTACTCAACACCCACGGCCTTGGGTTTGTCACCAGTAGTATCAAAGTCGACTTTGGTGACGAAGGTATCGGTGCGGACGGTGAGGGGGAACCCGCCAGCGACAGTGTCTTTGATGAGTTCGCGGACGCCAACGCGCTCGCCATTCTTCATAATGAGAGGGATGGGATAGAAGCCCTCTCTGGAGTCCCGCCCTGGCAAATCAGCATTAGGATCTCCGAGTAGAGCACTGGTGAGTCCAACGACGGGCTTGAGAAGATCGATAAGGCCAGGAGTTGCTACTGAAGCTCCTCCAGCGATCTGTTGAACGAATTGCAGATCACGCAGCAGTATTGTCGGGTCAGTGGGCTCTGTGGGCAACCACTCCTTGACCTTCCCAAGGTATTGTTTCATATTCGATGCACTCCAGCTGTCATCCCCAGTCAATGACTGAATGCCATTCCAGTCGCTGTCATGAGCAGTGATCCAGATCAAAGCATTATGTGTCACGCATCCTCCAAGAGTACCTGCTCGTGGATAGAGAATGCCGAGGTCTTTCGCCCCAGGTGGGGGAGTAAGGCCAGTGTAGACTTGTCCGTTGCCGATATCGTAAACGTACTTGGGATCTCGGCGAGCACGTTCTTGGTCTTTGTACTGTGCGCAGTCTATCAGCGATAGCATTTCGCGGAGCGAAAGAAAACATACATGAGTGACATAGAAGTCCCATCGAAGTTTAGGATCTCCCGAGACCAAAGTTCTGGCAGACAATTAGCTAAGATTCAGCTTCGTAATGATGTTACGGATGCCTACTGAAAGAGCGGCACAGTAGTGTTCGAATTCCCAGTTTGATCATCGCCTGCTTCGATCAGGAGTGTCCTGTGCCCAGCACGAGCGAGCCGACTCGCGAGGGGTCCGCCTCCAGCGCCGCTACCAACGACAATATATTCGAAGGTCTCTTCTTGGCGTGCCTCGTTCGTGGGCAGTGCATTGGTGAGGGACAACGCGCTGAGAAGACAACCAACACCGATTGTCCACTTCATGATGCCGAATAAGGAAGCCCTGCATTGCAGTCTCGAAGCAGGCGACAGACATCGCAATTTATATACCGCAAGCTCCTACCAAACCCTGACTAGCGACCGGGAGTGAATAGGGCACTTTCGCCACTGGCTGCAACAGTAGTTTCGTTCGTTCCCGCGACAATCATCTTCGAGCATCGGTCTACATGATATAGTGCCGCCTAGCGAGCACAAGACACCACCATATTCAAAACGGGGAAGCGCCCGGCCGATCTGCGTGCATCAGAGGAAGTTCTGTGCGAAGTGCGTCGTGCATTCATCGTACGCGGCGAATTTTGGCGATACTGCAGCTGTAGGTGATTGGATACTGCTTGCCGAAAGAGCAGATTCGGTCGAGCGCCGTAGATAGGTCGGAGCTGAGTATGGAAGTCAAACCGAGAAGCACAGCAAGGAGAGGACATGTGGCTCTCATCTCGGCTGTGGGCTGTAGCCGAGACCCACAGATGTCCACTTTGAGAGATAATGCGTGCGCAGCCGGTCCACCTGATGCACGCAAACCTGGTCAGTCGGAAGTCGCGTGCCACCTCGAAGCATCAAGCATTCTCGTGGCGAGACTGCTGTGCATGAGATATCTTCGTAAGCTTGAATGAAAGCTCCCTAAGGGCGCCCAAGAGCGCCATAGTCTCGCTCCGCCCTGAAACATTATGGGGGATCGACATACCCTACGATAGATCTGTGGGGCAAGACCACTGTCTTTCGACTTCATGCCACGCGTGTGCCAGGGAAGGGGATCTGCTAGCTTTGCGGCGGTCGGACATTTCGAAGAACAACTCGCAGAGACTTCGGCGTGGCCAAAAGGTCTCTGAATGGCGTCTTCCGCATTGTCGCAACAACTAGAATGCTCAAAGACTGCGTCAAGAGCACACTCTCGTTCCTTTCCACTCTGATGCTTGCAGTTTGGTGAAGAGAGTACTTTGAGTAGCCCGATGCAATGAGCTAGAACAGCTGTCTAAATTTTTCCCCCAATCGATTTCACTTGGAGGACCAGCAGCTTGTACAAGGACAGCTCGTCGCTGAGATCCGACTGCGAAGCGCAAAAGCCAGATCACGATGACTAATGTTGCCGGACTGAACAACGTGGATGACAGCTGCCCCGAAGCTGTTGAGGTCGATGATGTTGCTTTCTATTGCTTGAGTGATGGCGATCTGGTGTTCCACAATAAAGAAAAACAATGTAAAAGCATCGTGACAAGCGCTGGAATGCCTAAAAAGTTTGTAGTCGATCCGCGTTTCAGGTGATGAATGTCATTGACTTTGCTGACGAACAACAGGTCAAAGACAGTTCCTAATCATGAAGCAGACGCTGCGGTTCAGATGGCCAAGCTCCGCATGTTCGAAAGAGATGTTGACGCAATGGCAATGCTGGTAATGGACAGGCAACGGGGTCCAATGCCCATGCAGAGTCTTCGAGCTAGCATGGAATGCTGCAATTTTCGCAAGTAGATGTCCTCATGAAGCCGAGGGCAACAAGGAATGTTCCAGTGAGCATCAAAGAGGCAAGGGCTTCCGCGGTCAGCAAGTGGGATAGCAAAGATGGTGGTGCAGCAGAGCATGCAAGTTTTGTCGGAGCTAGTCGAGGAGACGCTGGATCACAAGCGGCCAGGATTAGCACCGGAGTTCAGTAGATGTGGAAGATGCGATGGACCTGGGGATCTCCATAGCAACACTCCAAGTCACAAGATTGGGGGATACCTCCGGCGTAGTTGCGACTGTCCTGGAGTTCAAGAACATGGACAAGTAACAGAATGCCTGGACCCATGCGCTCAGCTCGCCGTTCGAGATCCATGGCGACGATGGTTGCGACAAATGTGAAGGCAAGATCGCCAACGGCGGTCCAAGATTGCACCGTTGCAGTTAATGGTGGCCAAGTTGGTTCTGCTTCTCCATAAAAGAAAGTAGCGCGCCATGTGATGGGCGATCACGTGTGTGGACTCTCGTAGGTCTTGCACGGAGTACTTAGCATCGAGGAGATCATGACCTTGAGGGCGCAAGAGACACGTATGGTCGCTTTGTTGCTGTTTGTAGGCCGTTGGTACAGCACTCACTCCGGTAGCGGAAACGCAACAGCCATTTACCATGATCTGACTTCTTCTCGCCACTTAAGTTCTGCCGACGGAGCTGCTAAAATGTCTTGCTGAAATCAAAGAGAGAGGTCCGCTCGGTAGGATCAGAAGGAAGTTATCATAGAGAGAGCACCACGCATATCTAACAATCTTATAGTACTATTGGGTTCTGGTCTTTGCTACAAAAAAGCTGCGATCTGAAGTCAATATTTGCTTGCCATGACCTAGCTAAAGCGACTTTGAGCCGAGAGAAGCCCGGCCCAAATTCGATACCCTCGCCTCCTCTATGCGCCAGCGACCGCGTTCCTACAGTGAGGTCTCGTTTAATGTCACTTAACATAGTCTCTGCTACAATTCTTCGCTTCCAACGCGTGAACACTGGTCTTGCCCAACATCTTCTACGAATTTTCTTAGCCCCGCAATTTCTTTCCGCTTGTTGTTGAGCTCTGTCTTCTTCCGATTGTATTCCTCCAGTCGGCGATGAACATCCGCGCCCTCTTGATTAATGGCCCTTTTAGTCTTCATGAAGCTGATCTGCTGATGGATCATGTCGCGAATATATTCGTCCTCGGAGTCGTCTGTGTGACCGAACAACTGATCTAGAATCCCGTCATGCTCTCGATCACGTGGTGGGGAAAAGAAATCAGGAAGCTGTAGACTGTTCGTCGACACTTCGCCTATCACTTGAGCCTCTTCGGTGACTTCACTCCATCTCTCGGGAGTTTCCCGAGCAGGATAGTCAGTCGTGCCGTTGCTTTTGCTGGATGATTTGACTGGCAAACGAACCACTATCGACGGATGAGGTGAAGCTGTCCTGCTTACAGTCACGGCTACTTTCTTCCCTCCTTCGTCCTCCCCACCGGCCTGGTCACCCTGCTCGACAGTCTTGATCGCCATGAGAACGTCATCGGGAGTCATGGCATCAGACGAATCGCAAGTGCTGGGTTGCGCCACTCGCTTCCATATGGCCTGTTCCAGTGCCATTGTGACCGTGTCTTTTCCCACCCGGAGCATTGACAGCTTCGCGACAGGTCTCAGCAGCTTCAACTTCCATCTGAAAGGGGTTTTCCAGTCGTCTGCATTTTCAGTGCTTGATCTCGAGCTTTTCGCACACAAAGGCGCGAAACGGTGCGTTGGCCAAGTCTTGTAGTCCTCGCCCCAAGTTGCCGATATCTCCTCAATGCACTTGCGTTGATTCTCTGCCTTCGTCCATGGCTTGTTGTAGTTATTGGAATGCTCGGCGTTCCTCTGCTTCTTTGAAGGCCCACTCTCGTTCGAATCGTCGCGTTCGTGTTTCTTGCGAACTACGACATTGTCCCCATCGGTGGTCTCGCCGTAAATCACATCGGCTGCTTTAATAAGCGCTGGCTTTGTTTGAGATAGCGGCGGCGAAGTGATGTCGAGGACCGTGTCTTGTGGCAGAGTGTCGTGGGCTTCAGCCATGACGGCAGTCGGTGCGCTTCCAAGAGAGTACATCGCTGTAGAATCCATGGACGTGAATGCTGGTTCCTGTCAGGTGAAGTTGTGTTCGCCCGCAAAAGCGATGCTTGGTTCGGTCTCCTCAACTTGCTCTGTGATTCAATCGAGATGATCAATGTGCTCCTGAGAATGCTGCGAAGGCGTTAGATCAGTGCGTGTCAATGTATATAATGTAGCGGAAAGGCGAATGAGGCACAGAAACCTCTGACAAGGGGTGCTAACCGCCCTTGTCGAGCAACAGGCAGAAAGCACCAAAGCGTTTCAACAACCACAACCATGGTGTGCGTTGACGGGACAGGAGCGCAAGGTTTCATACACCACCAGGGACTTTGGCGTGTCTTGGCTGCATTTTCACTGCAATGTTGCGGCACAGCACGCTTCGGTTCGACCGCTCGAGGTCTTTAGCGAAAGAGGCGCAAGGCGGCCTCCAACTCGCAAATTTAGCGGACGCTCTCCTGCGTCTGCAGACCGGGAACTGTACGCAATCAATTTACGTCCCGCAGGTACTGACGTGTGCGAGAGGTCCCTGTGCCTCGCCGCTGTGAGGACGATTTTGGATTTCTTCGATTTCGGAGCCGTAACGACTGTCGATCACGTGGACGATCACGCGGCCCATCAAACTCGCTGCATTCCCGCTGCTGAAGATAGTGTCTGAAGGCATCACAGAATGTAGTGAATATACGCCATCGAGCGTATACTCATTGAAGTCCATCGTGACATTCCTGTTTGAGTAACAGTTGAGGGGCGTATTAGTCCTGATCCAATCCACGCTGCGACCACGCTCAGCTTGACTTTTTGTTCAATTCCCTTTCCAAGTACTGCTCTAATAGTTCCATGACCTTGCGGTCTTCCTTCTTCTCTTGCAACTCGCCGCTATCCCACCATAAGTGGATGACACCGAACACGACCTCAATCACAATAAGCCATATGATGGTCCATTCTAACATTGATGTGTGCTTCTCGCTCAGTCGTTCGCGGAGCACAGCAGCGATCTCGGACGCATAATCCATCTTCTCATTGAGCACTTTTATCCGCACTCCGACGTCGAGTGCTTTGCCAACCATGTCATAGTAGCCCTCCAATCCAAGCTCATGCGGGCTGTCCCAGAAGAGGTCTGGCAGGCTATCGGTGAGCTCTGAATAGAGATTGAGTTGCGCACGAATCAGGAGTAGCTCGCCAGTTTTGCGGAGGATCTCCGACTGAGTATATCTCAATGGTTTTCCGGAGCTCAAGGTGAGCGGGATCGACATGGTGGTGCCAAAATAATTTGACAATGCATTCTCGAGCACTGCCAGTTTCGTGGACCGAGCAAGAGCAGAGGAGAAGGCAATCTTGGCCAATATCGTGTCGACTTCAGAAGTTTTGTCACTGCCAGAGTCCGTCTTGGTGCCGAGAATGATAGTATCGCCTATGATTCGACTGGTGTCTCTGTTCGGGTCCTCCACATAGTCCATGTCTTCAACTTCCATCCTCTCTGGATGTCCAGTGTTTTCTGCAAGACGTCAGGTTGCCTGTCCACCGGCTGCTCCTGATCAGTGAACACAGAGCAAGCAAGAAGATGCCCGCAACATGAATCGAGATTGAGGAAGAATACACTTGAAAGCTTACCTGCAGCAGCTGGCAAGAAGCGCTCGATGATGTTGTTGGCTAGTCGATCAGGTACATTCCACGCGACCACGCAGCCAGACGGAAAGACAAACACATCTCCAGGGCCTTGCGGCTTATCCTCGCCACTGGTTCCGTCTTTGAGCACATAGTTTGGTGTCTGTACGTGAAGGACTTGCGGAAACAAATTCGTGCCAAAGGGATCCGCTTTGTAGCCTTCCCGATCCAGTTCCCACCGCGCTCTGCTGAGGTTGTACTTTTCCGCCGCGCAGTAAGCAGTCACTTCCTTGATGTCCGCATCAGGATCGACGTGTCGCGTCTTGCCAGTGCCCTTGACCAAGTCGTTGCGTTGGCTCTGCGCAGCTGCTGCGACTTTGCGTAGCGAGTGGTTTGCGGCGCGTTTACTGGCAGCTTTCCGCTGCTTGTGCTCGCTCGACACGGCGGCGTTCTGCTCCTGGGGCAGGAC
>ANSM01008106.1:0-12026 GCA_000347735.1 Cercospora canescens BHU
TTTTTTTTTTTGGAATGTTGTTGAGCAATTGTTGCTCCCTTTTCTCTTCTCTTCTTTTCACCTCTTTTCTTTTTCTTTTTTCTTTTTTTTTCTCTTCGGTCTTCCATATCTTACGTGTCTTGTTGTTGTTTTTGTTGATGTCGTTGTTGTTAATGTGTAGATTTCCCCGAACGGGGCCCGTGTTGAAAAGTTTTCCGCCTTGAATGGCGCGTTTTGGACGTATAGCGTATGGCGAAGTTGAAAAACATACTTGGGGACTGAGACGGAGACGGAGTGTTGGGGACCTTTTTTTGGTTTTGTCTTTTTTGGTCAGGAAGGGAATACGCTGTGAGTACTGTATGTAACTCAATTGGTTTGTCTGGTCGTTAGGGAGAAAGGAACAAGAACAAAAAAAAAACAAAACTTGGAGATCTTTTTTTTTTGTTTTTTTTTGGTTTGGGTGTGGTGCGAGGTTTTGACTGACTGGCTCTTCTTCTTCTGTCCTTTTTTTTTCTCCTTTTGCTTTCTTTTGCTTTCTTTTTTTTTTGTTCTCGAGATGCTGTTGGGTTGTTGGTGTGTGTGGATTCGTGAGAGAGAGGGAGAAGGTGCGTCTGTGTCACAACACATGTAGCTAGCTAGCTATTCTTGTCCTCGGACGCTTGTTGCACTGCAGGTTTCGCTTACTGCCGCGGTGCACCTGCGGGCGAGGACGAAATTTCGTGGATGCGAGGGGGTTTTGTTTTTTTGGTGGAGTCTTTGTGTTTGTTGTGAATTTTTCTCTCTCTCGTTTATTTGCGACGGAAGGAAGGAGGGAGGGAGGGAGGGAGGGATTGTTCACTTGCGATTGAGTCATCACAACAGAGTGGGTGGGGCTGTTGTTGCTCATTCATTCACCTTTGGGGTTTCGAAGGAAGGACGCACTACCTTGGAGCACGACACGAAGCACCTCAGTCAACAATCAGAAATCTTTCCGGTTCAGAAACAAGAATTGCAACTTCGTCTTGCATCGCCATGCGTCCTCTCGGGCAGGTTTCCTTGCTGCTCGTTCTGCTTCTCTCCATCGCATTCACCTGCGCCGCGGACTGCACTTGCGGCTACGCCATCCACTCTCCTTCTTCTCCTTCTTCTGACGACGCCGCCTTCTTCACCCACGCTTTCGAATCCGATTTCCTCCACGCTCGCTCCCTCGCTCCCTCCGCGTGGATTCCGCAAGCGTACAACGTCTCCCCCGCCGACGCTCGTGGACCCTACGGCAAAGCCTGTCGAGTCGAAAACGTTGTGCCGAACCCGATCGGTGGTGGAGATCGCGAGGTGTGGAGTTGGAATGGGGAGGGCGAGATGCCGGGTTTGCAGCTTTGGACACGGAGCGCGCTCGTTCCGTTTTGACGGGTGAGGAGGAGGATGAGAAGGATAATGAGAAGAGCAAGATGATGATGATGATGATCCCCATGGCGGAAATCGTCTCCTCTCGTTCTGATTGCCTCTATGGTTCTTTCCGCGTCGCGTTCCAGACTACCCGCGTCAACGGGACGTGTGGTGCGTTTTTCTTCTATGTGAATGATTCGATGGAGATTGATGTGGAATTTCTGTCGAGGCAGATTGCTTCTTCTTCCTCGTCTTCTTCTCCGAACCAGGCGAATGGCTCTTCTATCAACTTGGTCCTTCAATCGCTCCAATCTGCCCAACAAGGCTACGCTTCTGGTCCGGACTTCATCTTGCAACCCCTTTCCTTCGACGCTTCGCTGGGGATCCACGAATTCCGCTTTGATTGGTTTCCCGAGCGGGTGGACTTTTTCGCGGATGGGGTGCTTTTGCGCAGCATGACGGAGAATGTCCCGCGCGGTGGGCCGGGGGCGTTGCACGTTTCGCATTGGAGTAATGGGAATGCGGGGTGGAGTGGGGGGCCGCCGGAGAGGGATGCCGTGTTGACGGTGAGCTATGTGAAGGCGTATTTTAATTCTTCGATGGTGGAGGAGGAGGAGGGGTGGAGGAGAGGGTGTGAGGAGGCGGGGGAGGGGGAGAGAGAGGTTTGTAGGGTGGAGGATCAGTTGGTGCCGCCGGACCCGAGGGGCGAGAATGGGAAGACGACGTTTTTGACTGAGCAGGGTGGGAATGGGACGGGAGGTGATGAGGGGAAGGCGAGTGGAGCTGAGAAATCGTCTCTTCCTGAAGCGTGGTGGCTTGCTTTTGTGTGCGCTGTAGTGATGCTTCTAGCTGTATAGGGTGTTGGTAAACTCAATCAGAGCCAAAATGCAGATGCTCAACGCTGCCTCCAACTCCTCCGCTAAGACCAATCCAAACAAGAACGTAAAACACAACGCTATACCGGCGCCACAAAGCTCTCCATACCCTTCCTCCGCACTTGATCGCGCTTCAACACATGCTGAGCCTCCAACTTCTGATTCAATGTATGCCCCTTGATTAGCACTATAGCGACGATCAGTCCGACCCCGCTAATGCCACACATGGTCGCAAACAACTTTTGAAATGCCCACGCATCAGCACCAAGGATATTCCTCTTCTGCTCACTGTCTGCCATCGTATGGAGCAAATGAGCGAAACCTTCAGAATTCCTGGCAATGGCGATTGGCAAACCGAGCTCCTCGAGGCGACGCTGCAGGAAATTCTGGAATATCGTGCCGCCCAGTGCCACGCCGAAGCAGAGACCGAGAGATCTCATGAAGCTGTACATTGCCATAGCGTGGCCGGCATCTTTCTGCTGACAAGCCGCTTGCGAAGCAACGCTGTGTGCGATGAAGAGGATTCCTTGTCCGAGACCGGCAGTGATAAAAAGGAGGACCCAGGCAAAAGTTGGAATGTCGGCATCGAGCAGTGTCAGGAGGCCTATTGCCATTGTGTTCAGCACCCAACCTGCCCAGATTGCCCAGCGATAACTTCCAACACGCACGATGATCGGTCCGACCACGCCGCTGACTGGGACGCAGACTAGGCCGAACGCAAGAATGTACGTGCCTGCA
Source organism: Cercospora canescens BHU (assembly GCA_000347735.1). Classification (NCBI taxonomy): domain Eukaryota; kingdom Fungi; phylum Ascomycota; class Dothideomycetes; order Mycosphaerellales; family Mycosphaerellaceae; genus Cercospora; species Cercospora canescens. Next base: position 2,958 of record ANSM01008106.1, read on the forward strand.
TTCATGGGACTGTACATCTTCACGCTCATGAGCCAGAGGCAGAGGAAGTAGACCTCTGTGAAGAGGCACATTGCTTGCAGTACGCTGCAGAAGTAGATGCTGATTGCAGACCAGGAGTGGAAGAGCGAGAGTCGGAGGAAGGTGACTTTTGCTAGGAAGCGTTCATAAATGCCGGTCATGAAGACGACGGCGAGACCAAGGATCATTGGCACGAGGGTGGCGGCGCTGGACCAGGGGTATTGACTTCCACCCCACGTGACGCCAACGAGGAAGGCAGTCATGCCGGTAATGAAGGCGCCAGAGCCGATCCAATCCACAGAGCTGAGCTTGTCTTGGATGGTGCTCTCTGGTCTCTGGTAGCGGAGCACGAATGGAACAATGGAAAGTGCGATGGCACAGAAGGGCAGGTTGATGTAGAAGAGCCTGTAATGCATCAGTTGTGGTCACAGATAGACATGATGTGTAACACTCACCACCGCCATGTTGTAGCATTGACGAGTGCCCCGCCAATGACTGGCGCGACGTTGAATCCGATCGAAACAACGAATTGCTGCAAACTGATATATTTCGCGCGGGAGCGGAGGGGAATCAGATCGCTCAGGATGATCAGGTTGACACTGAGGACCCCTCCGCCCCCAATGCCTTGAATCGTGCGTCCAGCGAGCATTCCGGCGACATTGTTCGTGGCACAGCAAATGATAGAACCAATCGTGAATAGTGCCACAGCCGTGAAGGTGGTCCCACGGCGTCCAAAGATGTCGGCGAGCGCCGCCATTATCGGCTGAACGACGGCATTTGCGAGGAGGTAGGACGAAGCGATCCAAAATGTCGAAATAGCGTCGGCGTGGAGAGCACGCGAGACTGCCTGGGTGCTGTGAGTGTCGAGGTTGGAAAGATGCGCACACTCGAATGAAAGCATACCGGCAGCGATGAAGTCAAGATGGTCATGTCGAGAGAGATGGTGAATACCACCAGAGCTTGTCCAATGATGACGAGCTTGACCTGCCTGGAAGGCGTCCACGCAGGCTCGACTTCGAGTTGGCTCTCCTGGTCGGCGACCACGGTAGGCTCTGTCGCCATCGTGGATGTAGTGATTGTAGTTGCACGCTTCTCTTCGAGACTCGACAGCGAAGGTGAGCTCTCGAGAGAGGCACGTGTTGCCTCTTGTGTGGCTGACATGGCGGTTGTTTGCTGGGGACGCGTGACGGGGCGGGTGCGTCACTTGTGCAACGTCAAGGAAGGAGTGATGTGAAGGCGAGAATCACTCGGAAAGTGAAGAATGAGAACGGATAGCAGAAGTGAAAAGGAACAAACAATCGTCCAGGGTTTCCCTACTTATTTCTTCGATCGACGGGCGATGAGGCAGGAAAAGATAGCTGCACAGCTTCCACCTGACAGGTCCGCCGGGGCGCACGACAGCCTCGCGTGCATCGAGACAAGACGAACCATTAGGGAAGCCAGCAGTGTTCAGCGCTTGCCGGTGACCCGTTGAAGAGTGGGTTCAGTGTAGGGCTGGACAAGCCATGTGGGAGTAGGTCTGGCTGCTGTACCAATTACGCACCGACGCCAAAGCCATGGACTCGCAGAGTGACGCAGAATGCCATTTTGCAGCTCAGGACGTCGCCGAGATGTTTGATTGTGGCTGAATTTGCGCACGCGATGCTGTGCAGTGCTGCCATAACGAGATTGTGCACCAACAGGCTGAGCACTCTGTGGCTTGCATGCAAGTCGAAGCTTATGTCAAAGTCGTCGCCATTTGCACGTGGGAGAAAGCTTGAAATGGGATCGAGCACCCCTGTACGAGGCTAGTTCTGTAGTACCGTTCACGAAAATCACTGTCTTAGGTTAGCACTACGTCGCTGCTGTGTCTCGAGAGGTCAACCCGGCATATCTGCAAGGCCAGCTCATCACTGTGCATGGAGATGGGGTTCAAGTTTTGGATTGAGTCCCATGTCTAGGCGGGTGGCAAGGCTCGAGCTTGGTCTTCTCATCGTCGACGATCGCGTCAGCCTTGCATGGTGCAACGCACACATAAGGCATAGACTTGGAGCTGTTGCGGGAAGCGATGCCCGATAGCGGCGTTGTGGCTTGCGTCGAAGCGGTTTAGCTTTTCGGACAGAGCGACGAGCATGCTTGCGATTAATGGACACGTCAGCCATTCCAACGTTGGATAAGCGGGAGAGACTTTGCGAAGAGATGCTGAGGGCGCAAACATGAGGTGGTGCAGAGAAAGCACAAGGCGGGAGATGTGAAGTTTGTGAGACGAGAAACGAAACGCGCCAAGGTTTGATCACATGCTGACGCGTTCCAAGCGCGTCTTGGTCTGTATCACGTGACAATGCTGAGCTGAGCGTTCGCACACTTCTTCCGCTGTTGTCTACGCGCTGATGAGCCTTCCCAATCACGCCAGAACAAGCCAATCCTCCTACTGGGCCGTTTCCATCTGGAACACCTTCATATTGCTCATGCTTGCTGTTGTGAGCATACCCGAGGGAAGAGGACTCCTTCAGATGGCCATTCAACGAGCGAAGCGTGAACAGCCCATTTCATCTGCGTCATCTTGGACATGTCGGAGTTGAATGGGAATTGCTGGACATGGCCCAAATTTCTGACCAGAACCCGTCTCATCGCAGAGGGTTGCTTGTAAGCAGGCAGAGGATCTGAAAGGCACGACTGTGTTGTCCTGTATTGTCCCAGCTGCAGGAGTATGCGATGAAGATGGCTTCATGCCACCAGAGGCCGCCCGGAAACAGCCGTCGTAGGATGCGCTTTCACACTTGGCAGCGCTTACCACGATGCAGGACCATGCAGCATGTGCCGCTTTGTCTCTGCACCTGTCTACACTTTTCCGTTCAATGGCATATATGGTAATGGGCCACTCTACCGCCTCTGCCTCATGGGACGTTGTACCAACACTCGCCCTGGAAGGCAGAGGAAAAGCTGTAATCACATCCTCGTGCAGACGCTTCGTGCCGTCGATGCATAAAAAGAGGGTGAAGGATGCGCCACGGATCTACACCTCCCAATAGCAGATGCCAAATCATCACGAAGTTAATGCTGCCAAGGTTCAGCCTGACTGCAGAACAGATACAACAATGTCTCGATCCCACTTGCGCGAGCCTCATCGCGTCATTCCCGGCCTTCGCCATCATGTCAGGTCACGGTCGTGATCGAAGGGAGGGTCCCAAGCAGCAGCTACTGCAGACGGAGTCCATGGAGCTGCACGGACAGGATCCTACAGCGTTCAAGCCAAAGGAGAAAATCCGCCGGGAATGGCATCCTCATCGCAGAGGCCCGGCTCTCCCGTCCATGCGTCTATGGTGGTTTGAGGTGTTGGGTATGGTGACCAGCGTCTCAGCTTTGCTCGCCATCTTCGGCATCCTTTTCGCCTATAGTGGCAAGCCACTCTCCGAGTGGAAGGCGATCTTGCGACCGAATACCATCGTCGCTGTGCTTTCGACTCTGTCCAAGTCCGCGATGCTGATGGTTGTTGGTCAGTGTCTTGGACAGCTCAAATGGGTTCGTGCCTGCTCCCTCTCGAGGCTTGCCACCAGTCTTGCTGACTTTTTCACAAGGTTTACTTTGCGCAACGTCCACATCCCCTTCGAGATATCGAAATCTTCGACGACGCAAGCAGAGGGCCCTTGGGATCCGCGAAGCTGCTCGTGCACATCAATTGGACTGCTTTACTGGCCTCACTGGGCGCTATCATAACATTGCTTTCCCTTGCTATGGATCCGTTCGTGCAGCAGGTCATATCTTACGATGCCGTCACTTTCAACGATACCACCGCGGAAGCATTCCTGAACACAGCTCAGGCATACGACACCGGCCTGTCATATGCAACGAGCGGCACCGTATCGCCCAATGGCGCAGCTTCTTCCTCCATCGGATTTTGTAAGTGCTATATGTTCGCTGGTCGAGTAGCGCTCAAGTGCCTGATACTAGCTCAGTTGGCGAACGTGACCCGAGTATTGCCGGAGCGATCTACAAAGGCGTTTTCGGTGACATGTACCAATCTCCCGTTGATTGTGCCTCTGGAAATTGCACCTGGGCGTCATCAGGCTCGTTAGGAATATGTTCGTCCTGTGTGGATGTGACCGCGGCGTCAAAGACTAACTGTACCTATGACTGGCTGGACACCGACGATTCTCGTAGGTTGTATTCCCGGGCCTGTTTGACCCGGAGCCCTCGCGGGATCGAGATGGACAGCATGCACTACTGTCAGGAGGGAAACCGTGGGTGGTCCGGCACGACCTGGAATGCCAGCGCCATGGTAGTCGATGCGAATTTACCGGGCAACAACCAGCTCTTGGCGAAAGATGGCACGATTGCTGTTGTTGCCTCCACTCGCTATCGCGAATTCACTGACGACAAGCAGGAAGTATGCGAGGCGAAAGAAGAGATCAGTCCGGGAAACATACTGGAGTGCACACTCCGGTGGTGTGTCAAAACTTATGAACACACGATTGTCCAGAATGGGATCCTATCAGACCCTCCATCAAAGACCGAGGCTCTCGATTTCGTTGAATTCGAAACTTGTGACGGCCTCTTTGACGGCACTTTCGGGTTCGACGTCACCATCTCCTCCCACGCCGACGAAACCGGATCAAGCGAGGAATATCGCAGAATCAAGCCCGCTTTCCGGCAAAACGAGATCCCCCAATACACTTGCCCCACCAGCGGCACCACTGGCTCGACTCCAGACCTTGATGCCAGGATCCTTCAAGCGCAAGAACTAGGATCGAAATTCCAACAATCCCCCGCCGCATTCCTGGTCAACGATCGCAACACCGAAGACGTCCAGACCGCTATCAGCTACATCTTCCAAGGCGGTCTGACAAACACGTTCGAAGTCGGCCAAGACAGCACGAAACTCGCTCTGTCTGCTGCGCACGAAAACGACGAATTCGATCACCTCTTGGCTCGTGTCGCAGGCAGCATGACGAATTCTATCCGCATCGCTCCGAACGGGACCCGAGTCGCGGGGGTTGTCCATCGTACTGAGATCCGGATCATCGTCCATTGGCCGTGGATGGCGCTCCCCGGTGCGATTGTCTTGTTCTCGATTGGACTGCTTTCTCTCTCGATTATGTTTTCGTATGAGAAGAGTCGGGCCGTGTGGAAGTCGTCTTTGTTGGCTGCGCTGTTTCATGGTTTGCAAGGGTGGAGCGAGGATGAGCTTGATGGGCGGGAGTTGAAGGATATGGAGGTGAGGGCGTCGGGGATGAGTGCGAGTTTGAGGGACGGATTGGGTGGGAGAATTAAATTGGTTAAGCATGAGTGATGATGCCCAGTTCTATTTTGCAAGTTCAACGCATATTCTTCTTCTGCTGTAGAAAGGCTTTTTCTTTGCAGCTCATTTCCACGCTGCGTTGTACCTGGGAAATGTCCCTTGATGCTGATAGCAGACTTTGCAGTCTTTTTCTCTCTTCCTCTGGGCGTTAGCGGAGAGAGTCGAATCCTACTTGGGTTTGCCTATTCGGCGTCCGCTTGTGCACACGGCTGCATGCACGGCCGAGCGGCTTGGACCAATGGAGGCCTATGAGACCTTCCGATACTGGCCACGACAATTGCAGTCGGCCTCATTCAAACGCACGAATTGCATTGTGTTCAGCTCAACTGAACGAACTCGCAACGACAGACGTACGTCTTCACAGCAACCGAACGCATTGAAAGGCTACGAGATTTTTGTTAATTCATCGGCGAGCTTACACGGTTCTTCTAACTGACTAGAGCCGAAAAGCTTATATGAGCTTCGCTTTACGTTTGATCGTGTCTCTCGTGAGGTGGATCCCTGGTTACCGAAGAATAATAAGATTTTGGAGGCTTGTGCTCTGGACTCGACAGTTTGGATTGGTGGGCTTGAGACTCTGCAAGGCGTGCTTTGGAGAGAATGTCCGGTTTGCGAGGGACGCCTGGATGAGATGAGATGGATAGGGTTTTTGTATTGTATGATCGCATCAACGAGAATTATGCAGCAAGATGAAAGAATGGGCTGGAATGGTTGGAACATTTAGATTGCTATTTGCCGAGTTGGGACAGGGGAGAGACCGGCAATGGCGAGACGAGAAGTTGGAAGGCTTCCGTGGTCGGACCCGCGAATTCCGATTATCCAAATGCGGGCTGGGATGGCTCAAGTGTTGATGGATTCTCCCGGGTCAACCCATCCTTCGTCGAGACCAGAAGGGCCCGCTTGGTCGTTCGCAGGGCAGTCTTTCGTTGGAGTTTCACGATTTTCGGCCGAATTAGGTGTATCGAATAGCAGAAAAGCTGGTCCGTAAGTTGACACTGTGGCAGACAACACCATGCTGGATCCAACGCCTCATTTTGCATCACTGGAACGTATAATCAAGAGTTGCATACGCAGCTGGAGCTGGAAAATCTCTTCTGCAAAGACGATGTCATTGCTCCCGTTTCTTCTTCCGAGTTCATGTCTGCGATTCGGCGGGGTGGGGGGATGCACTTTATGTGTAATCGGCCGGGATACCCCTTGCGCTAAATTCACAGCGTCTTACATGTCTCTGATATCTCGTTGTTTCCGACCCTAGCGCAAAGGTAGTTTGCAGATACCAGGTAAATCGCAGGCGAAGGAAAAGTGCTCGAATCCCATCTACTCCGTGCGAAGCAGGACGTAGAGCGCGCCCTGCCGCTTGATTTAGCATTTTGTAGAGTTGGAGGATCTTCTTGCGAGCACGTGGTACATGTTCGTACGTCGACCTTTCTTTCGTTTGAAAGCGCCACCAGTCTGCCATTTCTTGTCGATATCCTGGCTCTTTAGTCACCAGCTGCTCCAGCCCTGTAGGTGCCGGAAAGGAACTAGCGGTAGGTAAACTGGCGACGAGTGAGCAAAAGCTGTCCGGGAGAACGGGATAACACGACCCGGCATCTTCAACCCCCTTCCTTGACGAAATATCCATGACCTTGGGTTTCCTATAGAAAGCGACCGCTGCATCTTGAGCACCTCGTCCTCTTCATTTTCTTATTTGTACCTCGAAGGAAAATGAACGCAGGATCGTTTTGTTAAACAACATCGTCTCTATCTCACTGAGAAGATCTCCGTTCCCTCACATTGCATAAAATGGCTCCAATTGCACAGACGGCAGTCCTCTTGCTCTCCATTCTCCCAGCGTGTGTTTGCTGTTCCCGATCTTTTACGATTCCATAGCGAGCTAAATGTCTGAAAAGTGCGTCAGCAGTGACCAGTTGCTATTGCAACGATGCGAGAAAGACCTACCACGCGTGCAATTTGGCAGTGATTGCTACCTTTAACCCCTATAATACGAGGCAATCCCGTCCTCATTGGGACTATTTCGAACGCGACAGAAGCTTTGTAAGAAGAGGTCACAGTCGGCTTTTCTAGTCTGCATAGGAGCTAAATGATGCGCAGTGCTACTTTCAGTGGAGTGGAAGGCCACAAGATCCAGAAATCTGGCAGTACTTTCAAAAACCGTGTGGAGGAGCAGCTCATTGCGACCCTTAGATATTGGGATCTATTAGACGGAGACTTCAAACTCCCTACCACGATCTTGTCACAGTCGCCGCCTTAGCAGCTAAGTAATACGGGACTTCTACTTCACTCTGATGCTAGCACAGGTCGTGGTCGCGTCGCTGACATGTTGGACGGTGTATGTTCCCGCACGAGCGATGAGTTCGGGAGACAGCCGAGAGGAGAGACAGGCCAGGAGCGAGGTATCGCGCGTGGATGAAAGCGATTTCGAGGGAGTGGATGATGAAGACGGAGCTGTTAAAGGTAAATGTTGACGTGGTCTAGCCGCAAACGCAGTTCGCGGTGGTTGTGATTATGATACTATGGATGAGGAGTAGAACGAGCAGCAGGAAGAGGTTGGATTGTGCAGGGTAGTGTACAGCTGTTCTATGAGGGGGCAGAAAACGACCAGTCGACGAGGAGGTTTATATATGTATCGGGGAAGGCTCTTCTTGTGGTGAAGTGGAACTCAAGGCTATCCAAGGTATTGGCAGTCAATCTCAGACTTGAGTCAGCCATTTCAAAATCCGACGCTGGACGAATTACTCTCCAAGACGGTTTGACATTGGGCTTGCCTGAACTTCAGTTCATATTGGCCGAGGAACTGTCAAAGCGAGACCATGCCATGCCGGCGAGGCGTGTCCACTAGCCTGGTGACACTGGTCTAGACCATGATGACAATGTGCTCATCTATTGACTTCACGCAAGTGAGATCTCTAGAGGTCTGAGAATGTCCGCTGCTCCTTCTGCTCGGCACACCATGATGCGTGATACCATCTGTACTTCATGCTTCGCAGCGGCATGAGTTTCGCTTTGTACTGGAAATGGCCCTTCTGGAGTGCTTTGTTATACGGAAATTCATGGAAAAGTGATTGGAATCTACTGAGATGAAAGAATGCAGCGTCAACTCAATATTTCTGGTTCCTTCCGTAATGATTTGGTCAACTACGCACGAACGCCACACTCATGCTGCGAGGTCTCAGTCTAGGATCAGCTTTGACTGTGATTGGCAGAATAGTCTCCCTTGGATGTTCGGACAACACAGAGTGCATAATAGCCTGGGTTCGAGCTGTAGCCCAGGCAAAATATCGTCTACCATGCTCTGAGGTCATCATTATCATTAAAGTGATCATCAAAGTCTCTTCCAGAGAAAGTGCACAGTCATTGCCACATAGAATTGAAACGCCGGGGAAAGACTTATTGGCTGCAGAGGGGTCAAATCATGACGTGGAGTAGGAGCAACTCTTGCCATCACAAAAGCTAACAACCTTGACGGGAATTGCAGTAGTTGGGAGGTCAATGGTAATATGGAGCCAAAAGATCTGGAAACTAAGTTTTCATTCTACCATATCGTGATGACCTATCGTGCTGATGGCCCTCTGGTGATTCAGGCTAATCTTCCTGCTTCTAACCTCGTCCAAGTCTGTAGCAAGCGTTGTGTAGGAACTGTTAACCTCGGCGTGCCCATCATGCTCAAGTCTGTCATGCTCACCACCCGCCAATTAGCCCTCACTGACCAACACGCTGGACCGATCCGCGGCCACGGGAACCTCCACGACTCGTACCACGTCCACGCCCAC
>ANSM01008108.1:0-62661 GCA_000347735.1 Cercospora canescens BHU
GCGGACAATGCAGGGCGGGAGGTGGTCGGCGCCTCCGCGTGAGACACGCGAAGAGGCGTGGTTTGAGGCTGGCTGAGAGCTGTCAGCCATTTCCACGCCAAGCCCGCACCAAGTCGCATATCCACAGCTTGGACATCTCTTTCCTCGACGACCACGTGGTGGATATCTCATTCCCACCGGAGGATCGTTGTGGCGATATCAAGAGGCGGTCCAGCTGATACCGCACGTGAATCGCAAAACTCAACGCTGCATGCTGCATCTGGTGGCGGACGCGTCTCCTGCGCACCAGAGCAAGGGTCATGCTTTGGGGAATGGTCGTGTTCCTCGACCGACGCCATGTGCTGTGCCCGGCGAGACGGGAGCGGCGGCCATGTCCCCAACTCCACCTGGTCCTGGACTCCGTTGCTCCCTCCGGTGAAGCATTCGCCATCTGTCAAAGGTGACTGATGGTTTGTCGTCGCTGGAAGCGGGACCACAATGGACAACAGCAAGCCCAACATCGATTCAGGCCAGCCGCAGGGACAAGATGTCTCCAAGCCGGTGACTGAACAGCCCAAGAAAGAGGGAGAAGTGCCCAAAAATGACACAGGCAAGGACTCAACACCGACAAAAGACTCCAAGCCCAAGGCCAGGACTCCAGAGCAGATTGCGGCCCTCTCGAGTTTGACCAATGCTCAGATTTACGCGGCTGATAGCAAGCTGAATCTGTCAGTGGACGTCTACCATGTCAATGTTGAGGTATCAGGCTTGGTGTAGTAGTGACCTCATATTGCCTGCGCTCACCATGACCAGGGAAAGGGAGATGCTGCGATCCACTTGCTCATCGTTCAAGATCGAGCGTACTTGAAGCCGTTTGTACTGCGTGCAGTCCTCATTGATGGCGGGACGCGCGACGGGGCGGAAAGGATCAAAGCTGTTCTGAGGGACAAAATCGGCAAGTTGTACGATTTCGACACTGCACAAGGCGGCCGCACTGCTACTGGAGAGCAGTTGCAATGGCCTCCTTTCGATAGCATCGTGATCACTCATTGGGACGATGACCATTATTCTGGGGTTATGGAGCTCGTGCATGCTGATCTTTCCGATCGATATGCCAGCATCCCTCCGCCTGCAGCACTCCCGAGCAAGGCCACGGACGATGTCCGGGCGAAATATGCCGCAGAAGAAAAAGCCTATCAGGACAAAATTGCCAATCTCAGAACATCATATCTCTCGCCCTTTATGAAGTATGCACCGCCATCACAACCCATGAAATCAGGAGACCAGGGGTCCGACACAGGCAAACAAGGCAACGCCACAGAAATCAAAGGTAATTTCACTGCTCCATTACATGTCCGGGCCGGAACAAGCACTTATCTGGCCTTCAGCAGCTGTTGCACCGCGTGCGGATCGAGCATTGACGATATTGTATTGCCCATACTTCGGCACCAACCAAGTGAGGCATTTGATCACTTACAGCGTGATTATTGAAGCTGAACGAGATTTCACAGGCCTGGGGTGACAAATCCCCCTCACAATGGTTTGAAAGAATCAAAAGATCTAAGAGCATGTCTTCAACGGGCTCTAAACAAAGTATTGGTGATGGCAGCAGTTTTCTTGCCCCGCGCGGCAGAGTGTGGCCATTCTATGACGACGGCAAAGGCACAAGAGCGAGTGATGGGCCTAACCTTCCCACGCGGTACCTTGACTGGAACATTAGGCCCGGAGGCGCTGGTATAGGCCAGATAGATCCGGATCAATGGGCCAAGAAGATCTGCAAGATTCGTGCAGGAAATCAATACATACTCGGAACCAATCTATTCACTCATCGACGTCTGGCCGAGGATCAATGCCACCATGTACAGAACCCGCTGCAACTAGCCCTTGGGCACGCATCTGCGGACAGCTTCAGCGAAAACAACAAAGATGATCCTACGCTCAGTACGAACACCGCTGCCGTCGTGAACAAACTCCCCAAACATCAATCGGACCAAGCGCAGCCGGTGCTGCTGATCGTGGGAGCCAATGGTGATTGTTGTGGTCAAGCTTTGTCCAATACAGCGACTGCTGCGAGTGAGACCGACGTCAAGGATGAAGAACCGGCCAGCGAACAAGAAGAGGGTATCACTGACATGGACAGGTTCACAAACTGGGCAGCACTGGAGCCCAAAGCTAAAGATGAGGAGCCTAAAGAAATCGCAAAAGCACAAACTGGGGGAGCAAACGCGCAGCTGGGAGGCAATAGTGTGGAAAAGATGATGCGTCCAAACGAGAAAACCCTGGGTAACCCATCTTCGCAGTGTGGCACGTCAACCAATTCCTGACCATGTTCACAGATCCCCTCAAGTTTAGGATCAAAGTCGTTGACATGAAAACGCCAATGGGCGTACGCCAAATCACCAACGCAGCATCGGTGATTTAATTTCTGCATCATCCGAAGCTACTTTGCTGACACTTTTCTTAGATCATCACATTGTTAGTGTGGACCGATGGACACATGTCCCACTACTCCGCCGGCGACGCTCAGGTATGTTGGTTATCAAGTCATGCCGATGTGGGCTAAGTGTAACGAAGTGGGAAATCGAGAACAATATCATCGCTTGGATTCAGGGTGGTCAAAATCCATTCCAATGCATCCGAGCGGTGAAGCTTTCACATCACGGAGGCATGCATCATCGCAAGTTGAGCTCGGGCATATGTACTTGAGCACTGACTGGCTTTAGCAACCTACTCTACCCCACTTGACCTGGTTCGTAAGTTCAGGCCAAGAAGCATCATCGTCTCAGCTGCAGGCGACGAGTATGGCCATCCTGTGTACGAGTTACTTCTGTACTTGAACCGGTGGTTCAGAACCTCGAATCGTATCGTCCCGAGTGGAAATGCTCCTGGAAAGTGGGTTAAATCAGAGTCGTGTACGTTATCGCAACTGACTAGGCAGTAGACTGTTCCACTCTTTAACGTATCCCTACTATCTGTGAGTATATTCACCCGCACTGATGCTCTTCGTAACTTTAAAGTGTGGAAACGAATTTACGCCTGTCTTTCCGTCAGGGAAAGCACGACTTGGATTGTCGCGGTTTTCTGATGCGCATGCTTACCTTCTGGTGAATACTCAGGGCTAAGAAGGGAAATCAAACCGTGCCGGAAGATGCAGTCAAAACTGACACTCCGGAGACTGAAGGAGAAAAGACGGGTATCATAACTGACATTCCAAAGACTGAAGGACCAAGAACAGCGGACAACAGTAGTTCGTCAAAACCGCAAGATGAGAAAAGTGAGACGGCAGAGACTACTTCAGACAAACAGGACGCGAAAGGTCAACCCGTTCGTCAGAAAGTTGGGCCTGAGTATCGCGCCTTTGGAAACAACGATTTCTTCCATGAGATGCTCTCGCAAGATGTCACTGGCGTCAGGGCGGCGTATGTGCGTCGTCTCAAGCTCGTGGAAGACCGACTATCACCAGAGAGCCGTTCATTGGAAGCTTTTGCGGCCCTGGAGAAGACAATTGCCCTGAAAATGGAGGCCAAAGAATGGCTCTACGCGGACGGGGAATTGAGCAAGCAGAACTTCACACTGAATGTTGTCGAGAGTGGAATGCCTCTGATTGCACCATGGCAGCCAAATCTTTGCACAACTGTCGCGACTGCGGATACAGCACTTGGAGCTCTACAGGGCGCTAAAGATAAGCTGCAGTACGTGAAAGTACACTGCCGTTCTTGGAGTATTGCTCGGCGAGCGCAAGACCTGGACCAGCGACTGGATGGATACACCATCTTTAAAACGTACGATGCCCCACTCATCCAAGCTCCGGACAGCTCAGCAGAGTCGCGCCCGTCTGGGAGGAAGAGAAGAGCACCTATCGACAGAGGGGCGACGCAAGAAGAAAAGAAAACCCTAGAAATGCAACAGATGGAGGAGCAGCTCAAGAAGAGGAAGCTCGATGGTCGGCCTCTGAGAGAGAATGTCAAGGCAAAATACCAAAACCAGATCCAAGTGGCGGCGCAGGAGATTCAGGAGATACAACATGGACGGCCCAAGAAGCGCAAGGGGGACCCTGATCCCAATGAAGGTAAAAAGCGTCCAAAATCACAAGCGAAAAAGGACAAGGGAGAAGGTATGTGAACTGACCCATTCCTGCATGCGCAACGGCCTTTAACTGGCATCAGGCACCGCAATCCGCGCCTTTATGGTTCCCTCAACCACAACTGCGGTAATCACTGACACCACACCGACAGCCGAAGATGCCAAACATACCGAGGCTGCGTTTGACAGTGTAAACGCCATGGTACATACTGTTAAGAGCTCTGCAGTGCTCGTTGATCCTCCGAATGAACCCCCTACGGAGACAGATGAGACAGAAAGTTGGAACATGATTTCTCTATCGTTGCTTGCAGATTTCGACACTTCATCAACGAAGAGCATAGTCCCCATTTCAGCGACTACCAGCGACTACGAAGGCTTCCTTGAATGGATCACGGAGCCGGTCTTCACAGTTGATGCCGACGGCAATGCTCTCTCTTCAAATGGGTTCAAATCATCTTTCTGCAGCGCGCTCGATATTGATCACGATACATCAGCACTCATGGCCCTGTTCGCGCCAAACAGCAAGATATCGGATGGCTTGTGGACGGGTCTGAGCTTGAAGTGTAAGCAGGCCGGTCACGACCTAGAATTCTCTTCAGCCTCCGCAGGATCCTACTTCGGTACTTCATTCGCCTATTTGCCCCGATACGAGGTGCCGCCAAGTGGAATCATACCACAACATCAGACACTGGTAATGGTGCTTGCCAATATACCAACCAAGAAGTGGAATTTCACAGACGTTCTCACGTGGCTTAATATCTTGAATGAATCAGGCAGCACAGACGCAATATCCGACTTGGAGAATGCAATCGGCACTGGCATAACCTTTGATCTCAAGCGAGGCGCAATATGGTTCTGCTCCGCTGATGACTTTGGCGTGGTACAGCGCATGGAGTGGCAGTTGAACGCTCCATCAATCAAAAACTGGCTGGCTAAGGGCTTCATGGAACTGGGATCAGAAATCACGCTCGAAGATCCGGTGATCACAGGCCGCAAGATTGTTCGATCGTCGGATACTTCCTCCGGGACTTTGTTCATCGACACATATGAGTTCATGGTTGCGCTTACCCTCAAGAGGCCCGTCGGAAATACAGTGCAAACATTGACTACGAATATTCAAGTCGATCTGGAGGAAGGAGGCATGGCGATTGAGATCAGTCTGCTCCCTTCTTCAGGCACCCTCGGTGACATGTTGGGCTGGATCGCTGGTCTGATAGGCGTAGATGACAGTGGTGGCATCACTGACATTGTGAATTCGATTCCCGGACTGGATAAACTCAAGCTGAAGAGGGTAACGCTGAGAGCGTCAAAGGGTGGAATCGAAAGCTTTGCTATCGATCTGGAGTGGACACCCAGTTGGAAAACTGTAGCTACAGCTGCGAAAGAAGCAATGGAGATTCCGTTCCTAGTAAGTCAATGTTCATGACGATTTTAACGTGTCCCGGTGCAAGAGGCTGACGTCTTGATAGCTCACGTACAGATGGACGAAAGCCATGAAACCGAATCCGCATTCGATAGTGGCTCAAGTCTGGTTCGAACCCTCGTTCGTGCGAGATCCTGATGCTGCTCCCATGGAATTGTCACCGTTTTATGAGGCATCGAGAGTCATCCGTCCAACAGTTCCACCGCCTTCAAGCGTAAATTTACAGTCTCTCATGCCGGGTGGCTACACTCTTCCAAAAGAACTTGGTCTTGAGATCGTTGAATTGGTTGTAGCTTTAGAAGGGAAGAAAGTGTCGTTCTCTGGTATGCTCGTTGCAAGTGAGGAACAAGATGATGAAGCTGCTGCCGATGGTTTGGGCATTCGCCTTGAGCAAGTAACCGTCAGAGCGAGCTACGAGCGCGGCGATCCTCCTCCAGGGCAGTCCACCGGGGTTGCGAAGCCCAAAGGTGAGAGTTCGTACGAGCTCTTCCTGGAAGGGGTAATAGACATCTCGATATCTAACGATGACGCGGATGCCAACGAGGAGCCAGACGCGAACCAGATCCTGCTTGTCTTGAGCGTTGAGCTGGAAGGCAAAGGAAGCAGCAAGCTCTGCCATCTCCACGGCTCTGTCGACAATCTCAACATGGGCGCACTGGGACGCTTCTTTCCTTCCGAAGACGAAGCGATCATCACAGACATACTTGGAAACATCACACTGGAATCTCTTGAAATCGATTATCTGTATGGATCCAATGGCGCGGCAAGCGAATTCGACATTGGAGCCACCCTTCGCATCGGACCTTGCGAGCTGGAGCTTGATTTCCATCGCGACACTGAGTCTTGGAGGTTTGAAGCCTTGCTACAGGCAGCGCAGGGAACCGACGCCACTGTCGGCGCGCTCTTGGAGGATGTCTTCGATGACGACAGTGCTGCTTTGGACAGCGTGCCCGATTTCATCAAGGATATGTCGCTTTCCGGAGGTGATGCTTTCGTCTCGTTGAAGTTAGCATCATTGGATGCAACATCCGTTGCAACCGCGGCCCCAGCTCCAGCGCCAACTGACCTGAAGCCCGATTTGAAGTACTTGGTGATGGATCTCACGATGCGTCTTCCAATCCCCGGCGGAGCAGGTGTAGAACTTTCCTTCATGCAACTTACTGAGAAGACGGTGGTGCCTAAAGGCCCAAGGCCCCCGCCACCTGCTCCTGGCTCATTGCGCAGCAAGACGAAGCGCATCCTCCGCGTTTCCGTGGTTGATCTGCCGTGGCATAAGATCCCACAGCCACCTGTCGTGGGCAAGATCGATCCTCTGTTTGACGAGTTGCAGTTCATGTGGGTCCAAGACCCTGTCAACAACAAAGGCATCATTCGACAAGAGCTGGCGACACTTGAGGAGGTCAGCGTCGTTCAATTCAAAGAGTCTTTCCGCCAACCAAAGCCAACCGACGTCGTGCTGACCTCAGGGATGCACTTCTGCATTTCTGATGCATCGAAGCTGATTCTCGACTACGCTTTCAATAAACCAAAAGAAGTGACTCAAGGATCCAAGAATGTCGTTAGCAAATCTGATAAACCCCCACTGCCAAGTGGTGCTCCAGTAAATACAGCTAGTGGTGAAGGTACAGCTACTGGCGATTTATCCAAGAAAGTCGGCCCCATCGCTGTCTCGAATGTTGGTATCCGATTCGAAGACAATGTGCTCACGCTCTTTGCGGATATCGCTGCTCACCTTGGCCCTGTTGAGGTCATGCTGCTTGGATTCGGCATCGGAGTAAATCTCAAAACGCTCAACTTGCAATCGCTGGCAAGCATTGAGCCCCAGTTTCAGCTCAAAGGCATGGGAATTTCTTTCCAGCAGCCACCTGTGGGAATTGCCGGTATGTTCAAGGATGCATCGACTTCCACCCAACGTCTCTACATGGGCGGCGTCGCCGTCTCTTTCAAGCCGTATAGCTTCATGGCAGTGGGCGAGTATGGTGAGATCGCCAGACCTGGCTCTATCGGGATGACGGATACATACAAGACGCTTTTCATCTTCGCCAAGCTGGAGGGACCTTTGATCGAACTGGAGTTTGTTACAATCGGCGGCATCACTCTGGGTTTCGGGTACAATTCGAACCTCCGTTTCCCGACCATCGCTGAAGTGCCCTCTTTCCCGTTCATCGCCAACACAGTCGGAGGCGAGAATGCGGACCCATTGACGGTCATGAATCAGCTCGTCGGTCAAGCAGACTCCTATGTCAAGCCGCAGGAAGATTCCTTCTGGATAGCGGCAGGACTGCAAGCCAAAGCCTTACAAGTCCTCGACGTCTCGGCTGTTGTGATTCTCGAGTTCAATCCATACGTCAATCTCGGAATCTTCGCAAAGGCCATTGCACAGATGCCACCTGCGCCGACCCCACGCATTGCCTGCTTCGTTTATGTCGAGCTAGGACTGATATGCACTGTTGACTTTCACGCTGGCGCATTCCGCGTCGAAGCACAACTCTCGCCAAACTCTTTCGTCATACATCCTAGCTGTCATCTGACAGGTGGCTTCGCGCTATGTTACTGGTTCGGATCTTCTCCGTATTCTGGAGACTTTGTGTTTACTGTCGGTGGATACCATCCCATGTATAAACCTCCGCCGCACTATCCCGTGCCGCCTCGACTCGGCATTTCGTGGCAAATGGGGCCAGTCTCGATCCGTGGAGAAGCGTACTTCGCCATCACTCCCCAGTGCTGCATGGGTGGAGGCAGGCTGGAAGTCGTGTTCAGCGCAGGCCTGCTGTGCGCGTACTTGACAGCCTACGCAGACTTCCTGATTGTGTACAACCCATTCTACTTCATGGGAGAGATGGGCGTGTGTGTGGGCGTTCGGTTCACGATGGACATCTTGTTCGTCACAATCCACATTTCAGTCGAGCTCAATGCGCGTTTGCGACTGCAAGGCCCGGAATTCGGTGGGTCTGCTTATGTGGACTTTTGGGTGTTTGGATTCGAGATCCCATTCGGTGCGCAAGCCAAACGGCCGGGCAAGAAGAATCTCGACGAGTTCGTGGAACTTCTATTGCAGGTGCCGGATGCTGACGCTGTCGCTCGGACGGCCATTACCGATGGACAATCAACCAGCGGCCGAATTGACAGGCTGCATGTACTCTCGGTCGAAGAGGGTAGGTATACCAATAAGGCCAAAGATGCGACCTCGGATCCTGGTGCAATTGTAAGTATCGCTGTCGACGGGGTTTCCTCTCGCCCAATCGTCTTGTCAGACGTATCATCGCGGAGAAGACAATGGAAATGTATTAAAAGACACAAGCTAACTTTTTATCAACCACTCTTAGTGGGAAGTAAAGCGGGCTGGCTTCCAGTTCCGCGTGCAGAGCCGTGTACCGCTGCAGGCCATCACGCAACCAGCCGCCACTGATACTGAAGCGGACATTGTGCTACAAGAAGACAATCCGTTTTACGCAAAGCCTATGCAATTGACCACGCAGCTCATATCGACCATGACCGTCTCAGTTGCAAAGATTGAGAAGAACGGCATTAATGAGGTGGCGACCTTTCTGCCTTTGCCGGTCATCAAGAGCACACCAAAAGCACTTTGGGACGAATGTGAGTCCCATGCTCCAATTTCCCACACCGTCCTGAGCACTGATCATCCCCATGCAGACAAACCCAGCACGGACCCGACGTCTGGCCAAGTCAAACCCTCCTCTCTTCTATCCAATTCGGATCCTGCAACGATGGATCTCCTCATGGGTGCAACTTTCTGTGCTCCATTCCCTTTCCGCTCCTATGACAAAATTCTCAAATACAACGTCCTCCTATCGTCGAGCTTGGATGTCTTCACACTGGCGGATGTAGACGCGGATGGCAAGCCGCTACGCCCGACCCTCCCTCCAACCAACCAATTTGTGTCTGATCGCTGGCAATCTGCGCAGCCCGTCGAGGGCGCAATGCAGTGGACATTCGTGCAGAGTAAATGGAAACAGGCAGTCGGCCAGAAGCTGCAGGGCGGCGCGGAAGGGGAGAAGCCAGTCGGAGTCGTGGAGAATGTTATCGGGACGTGGCAGGAGGCCATGGGATGGAATGCAGAGAATGGTTTGAAGAATGAGCTGAATGGAGATGGGGATGAAGATCAGGAGTCGGTGTTGCTTTGGAAGCAGTTTGATCATTTGTATATGGCCGCGCCGATGATTGGGGTGGAAGGATAGGAAACAAGGTCAACTCTTGTAGTCCGCATGCATTTTTCCCAGTCTTTCAACAGCAGATGAAACCCTTTGGCACATTCTAGAAAGGAGCAATACACGTGCCGTGACATTTATGTATAGATTGCCGGTCGCAGTAGCTCATAGATTCGCCCGATTCGCGGATGCGCCAAATATTCAGTCCATCCAGTTAGCGTTTCTTGAAGGAGTAGACGACAAAGGAGCACGCATCCTCTTCAACAGACGTGTCTCGAATCAGCGCCTAGAGAATATCCGAGCGAGTGATAGACTACGCATATAATCACACGGATCGAGTCTTTCTCGCAGAAGTAGATCCTTCTTGTCAGCGCGAATTGTCCTTTGCGAGCTCGTCCTCTCGATATCGTGTATCCTTCGGAAACCCTAACAGCCGATGAGGTGAAGTGGGAGCCATGTGCGGAACACGAGTCATCTTCATGGGTAGGGCGGACTCGGCTCCGTTTCGATCCTTGCCTGGCAATGCCTGTATTTTTCTCTATTTCTCTTCACATTTGCCATGTCTGTTGCATCCGAACAGATATATGGGCTTCTATTGCATCTGCCGGATCATCGATACCTCGTCCAAGTACAGGTCTGTCGGTGTTGCCATTGGTGGTTTGGGCGATGGCGTCAGAAAGCTTCGCAGCGTGGATCGGCAAAAGCGTGGGAATATTTGAGTCAATGGGGTGACTGTTTCGCTGCCCGCCTCTATATTCTTCACTTTCCTCTCCTTGCAATCTGTTATTTACCTTCTACATCTCGGCACAGCCCATGCCCCAGTTGACCGACATTCAACGATGACGACTGCCCCCAATGGACTGGTTCACGCCTCCGACCACAAGACTCATCAATTCAGTACATCCCACTTTGCACTACCCCGCCATAGACATCCCGTAGACTAACATTTGCTCCGCAGAGCGCATCGAACCCGCTGATCAGACCGAGAATCCCTTCGTCACGCTAATTCCGAATCAAGACATCGCCATCGTCCCCTCGTTCACTCTCGAATCCGGCGCAACGCTCCATAATGTCCCTGTCGCGTACAAAACTTACGGCGCTCTGTCGCCCGAACGTGACAATGCCATGGTCATCTGTCACGCGTTGACAGGCTCGGCCGATGTCCAAGACTGGTGGGGTCCTCTGCTTGGAGGTCCGGGCCCAAATGGCGAGGAAAGCAGAGCATTCGACATGTCCCGCTTCTTCATCGTCTGCTTCAATAGCTTGGGAAGTCCTTATGGAAGCGCGAGCCCCGTGACAGCGAAGAATGGCGTGCAGGAAGAAGGACATTACGGACCCGAGTTTCCCCTCACAACAATCAGAGACGATGTGAATCTCTTCAAAATGCTTCTCGATGATCTCGGCGTGAAGAAGATCGCGACAGTGATTGGAGGGAGCATGGGTGGAATGCTCGTCCTGGAATTCGCCTATTTTGGCAAGGACTATGTGAGAAGCATCATTCCGATCGCGACATCTGCACGCTACAGTGCCTGGGGCATCAGCTGGGGCGAGGCGCAGAGACAGAGCATCTACTCGGATCCGAAGTACGACGATGGCTATTACCCATACAATGATCCGCCTGCCAGCGGTCTTGGAGCTGCGAGAATGAGCGCACTCCTGACCTATCGTTCGAGAGACAGCTTCGAGAGTCGATTCGGCAGGAAGCATCCCGATCCCAAGCAAGCGAAAGGCGGCATCAACACCATGCAGCGACCAGGAACTCCAGTGAGGGATGAAGGTGGGGAAGAGCACTTCTACACCCACAATGAAGGACATCGAAATGCTGGAAGTCCGAGACAGCACCCCAGTAGACGTCATTCCCGTGCTCAGATTCCTGCTGGCGATCTGACAGCGAGTGCTGATTCTCTGCAGCCACAGGAGCAGATCGTGACAGTGCAAGATCCACAGTTCTCGGGCGACAAGGAGATTCCGGTCGAAGTCAAACCGAACAGGAGGAAAGTTCCAACCTACTACTCCGCTCAATCGTACCTGCGATACCAGGGCGAGAAATTCATCAAACGCTTTGATGCAAACTGCTACATCGCCATTACGAGAAAGCTCGACACACATGACGTCGCTCGTGGCAGAACCGACACTACCGGCTCTCCAACCGAAGAAGAAGTTCGAGCCGCTTTGGCTATGATCCAGCAACCGACTCTCGTTCTCGGCATTCAGAGCGACGGTCTCTTCACCTACCAGGAACAGGAACAACTTGCTGCTGCCATTCCTAACGCAGAGCTCAAAACCATTGACAGTCCTGATGGACACGATGCGTTTCTGCTGGAATTCAAGCAAGTAAATGGCTTCCTGAAGGAATTTATGAAACGTGAGCTGCCGGATATTATGGCAAGAGAGCCTGTGAATTGGCCACCGAAGGAGGAAAAGAAGGCCGAGGCGAAGGCTAGTGTGTTTGGAGAAGCTGAGGCAGAGGATATTACAGCTTGGTAGACAAGCTCGATTTCGCAACGATTTCATGCATTCTTCAATGACAATCTTTCTAGACCCAGCGTTTGCTCTCCAGCCAGAGTGGTTCCGATGACCTCAAAGTTGCATAGGGAAAAGGCCTTCTTCACGTCGAACCCCCCTTTCGCACCTCGCCTCCCTCCCAACTCTGCCAATGAAGACACATTCCACACCTGACCTTCTTCACGTTATTTTCCTTCTCAATCTCACACAAACAATTCAAACACTTCATCACTCTCCCCTCCTTCTCCATCCTGTCGACGCAATCTCTACTCAACCTATCCTCCTCACTCATCTGCCCAGACACCTCATCATCTCCTTCGTCCAGAGCAGCCAACCTTCCCTCCCTGATAATTCGCTTGACTTCCCCAACACGCTCCCAATCGTCAGGTTTCGCATGACGCTTCAGATCTTGTTCGCCTTGTAGTCGCGCATCACAGCCCACGTGCGGACAGAGAATTCGTGGTTGGTATTGAGTGGCGACGGAGACGGTGATCCAGTTCTGGATGCAGGTTTTGCAGATGTTGTTGGGGTGCTCGCATCCGGCGGCGAGAGGAGTGGAAGGGAACAGGCATTTGGGGAGGTCTTGCCAACAGCTGGTGCAGGTCTGCTCTTGTGGATTCGTGGTTGGTATCATAGGGGCAGAGGTGGTGGTCATTTAGTGTTGGAGTTGCGTTGATGCGTGTGGGAGAGCTGGCTTTGATGTAGTGTTGGAGTTGCGTTGGTCGTTGCGGTTGTATGACTTGTCCTGGCTGTGGAGGAAGATGAGATGAGTTCGTGTCTGTCTGACTGGACATGCTTGTGCTTTGAGATGCAATCGCCTGGCTTTGTTTGTGAGTGCACTGAGAATCGGCGTCCTTCTGCATGTGTCATATCTGAGTCTCCCTCTGAGACACGTTTGTCTACAGCGGAGCCTCAGGCTGCTCGAGAATGCATCCGCGTGATTGCCATAGTGTAGATCATCTGGTTTCGTGATCGATCATCTAATCACCCTTTTCGCCTAGCTTTTCAGCTACTGCTACTCCATCACGGACTGCCTTTGCTAAAGTTGCCTTCACGGCCCCCTCTTCAGTCACTGCCAGTGATTTGGCAGTACAGCCGCCAGGACAACTGCATCCATCTCGAACCTGAGCTGGATGCATTCCTTGGATCACCAGCGTCCCAGCGGCAATCATAGCTTGTGCCGCCATCTCATAGCTCTCCCTCATAGGCGTCCCAAGCTCAATGCCACCTTGTGCGACTCCATCAATCAGACTCGCCATCATAGCAGGAGTAGCACCGGCGAGCACGGCTGCTATATTCATGTGAGATTCGGGGAGATAGATGATTCGACCAACTTGGTTGAAGATCCATTTGACAACGGCATCGTATTCTGGTTTCAGAGCTGGGTCTGATGCTGCGATAACAGTGCAGCTTTGTCTCACTGCTGCAGCTGCATTAGGCAAAGTCCTCACGATGGTACATTGTGGGGCATCTGGTGCAGCGGTGCCATAGAGCAATTCCCTGATGTCCTTTACCGAGACTCCAGCCAAGATATGAATCAACAGTTTGCCTGCAAGGGCATCTCTCATGCCAGACGACTGTAGAATTGATGCAGGCTTGTTTGGAGCGCACGCAAGAATCACAATGTCTGCTTCTTCCGCTGCGGCCCTGTTGTCGTTCTGGTAGATTGCCAGCTTCTCGAATTGGGGATAGTGACCAAGTGCTCGCTTGACTTTTTGAGCTCCTTCAGGACGCCTCACACTGGCAACAAATCTACTGGGAAGTTTCTCTTGCCCTTCCTTGTTCTGTACACCTTTGTTTTGTTCATTCAACGACTGGAAAATGCCGCTCAGAATTGCATTGCCCATGGTGCCACAGCCGAGAACGCCCAAAGTGTAGCCATCTTCATTGATGCGACCGCTAGCACCCAGTGAAGCCATGCGAGGGATATGGCCTGTGTTATACGCTCTCCTTAAGTTCTGATTAGTTCGAAAAGCTGGAGTGCTGGTCACACCGACGAGCTGGACGGGCGAGCCCACAGTGGCAGTTTTGCCTAAGCCGTTAACATATTGCAGGTAGTGTCTCCCAAACCAGCGCGACTGTTGTAACATGATGTTCACTCAGAGTGGCGCGTGAAGCTCGTAGCTTGACGGTTGGTGTACGTTGCTGCATCTCGGCGATCGGTACCGATGCCCGTCATATCTGGTGAAGTTCTGGTCATTGGCCCACACTCGTCCTTATGTCAACGTTGCATTTCATGTACATCATGGTTCCATTGGAGATAGCACTGAAGCGACATCAAGATTGCTGGCAATCCCGTCCACACATTTGTCATGGAGATGGCCGAGCTTGTATAAGCAAGATCGCATACTGTATAGGAGGCAGTTTTTGAGCTGCGAGAAGCAAGACGATCCCGGGCTATTCTGATAACACTGACACTGAAACTGAATGGAGTATGGCCATCATGCAGCACAAAGCCTTCTCCCATAAATATGAGCGAATGGAGTCAATTGTCCTCTGCGAATGATGTCGCTGACTGCCAGGTACTACAAGCAGTGAGGTAAAGCCAGCGGGAGGAAGAGCGCGCCAGAACACTAATGAGAAGAGATGGCTGATCTGAGAGCGTTCCACCTCAAATCTACTTCTTTGTGCAATGTGTTTGCTACTTTCTGAAAATTTATATCGTTCGTCACAGTCTCCCGCCATGAAATTGGCGTATTCCGCAAGCACTTCTCAAGGCTTGACTTCCACCGTTATCATGACTTCATCAGCGATGGACGAGCACAAGGCAATGGTTGCTCCTGAAGATCGCAGCAGTTACGAGGAGGCAAGACTCTCTCCTTCCATGCGGGCAGAGAATCAAAACATAGTTTTGGACTTAGGAGAGGCCGGCTCTCGAGGCAAAGACAACCGTCCCAATAATGCACAAAGCGTTGAAGCCGTTGAAGGCGGTGCCGGAAGACTAATTACAGGCGACGGAAGATCCAAGAAGAATCACTATCTCCACATTCACCAAGGCCAAGGAGGGCTGTTTGAAATGCCTCTTCAGTACACCAGCCTCACTGGCAAAGTGACATCAAGAATTGAAGCAATCGGAACCTCAAGCTGCTACACCTGCGTCGGGGTCTTCATCCCCATCAGCGAGAAACACTTCTTCGCAGCACATATTGACGGCCACAACCTCGAACCGCACCAGCCTGCACTAGAGAATCCTTTGGACAATCGATACTGGGTCTTGACAGAGCAAGAGCGCGGACACAACCTCATGGGGCGCATCAAATCGATGCTGCGTGAAGAATTCGAAGACTTCTTCACGCAGCACCCAGGATGTTCCGAGGGCAACTTTCCCGAATATAGTAGGCACGAGGCTATCGTCATCTGCCCGCGCAGACAATTGGAGGGCAAGAGAGCAACGGGCTTCTGGATCGTTGATGCAGTTTGCGAGTTTTTTGGTTTACCATCGAACGTAACGGAGGAAGCTCACGGCTTCATCAAGCTACTCAACAATGACAAAGTAACGCCAGGAACGTGCTTTCTGCAGTGGCCGCCTGAAGAGGACAAGGAACCGAAATGGAACGATGGTCTCGATGTGGCGAATGATGACGAGCATGAGGATGGCGGCAATGCCTCCAAAGGATTTTGCCAGGTGGAACCTCACCACCTTGCTATGTATGCTGTCAATGGCAGGCCGTGGTCACTTACATCGAACAAGAAAGAGTGGCTACGCATGAGCTCATACGCCGAGTTGGTAAGGATGAACGGTATTGAATGATTGGCTCTGTTTGCTGTGGGAAAGCCACAAGCATCTTTCGCACGCTACGATTGCGCGCGAGTTAAATGCAGTGGTGTCTGGTGTGTCTGCTGATCAACGTCACAACAGCTGGTAGACTCTATTCGGCGAGTAAAGACAGGCTAATGTACAGTAAGTGTCTGTCACAGTCTATTGTATAAATGTAGGTACGCCAGAATGCACCCATTGGACGTACGTTCACAAATCCGGCAAAATCTCAGTCGCTTCCAGAATCAGCCCCAACTTCTCATAACTCCCACCTGAGGCTCCGCACACGTCAAATGACATGGGACCTTTGCTCTGATTTAGCCGGATGACCTACCACGCAAGACTTTCTCCCAGCTCCTGCGTTCTTTGCACTATTCGTGAAACATGTTGCTGAAGGGGCAGAGTGATTTGTGCGAATACGCACGTACGCGCGCGTACACTGCAAACCGAGTCACCTTCTGCGCATGCAAGCCAGAATCCAAGCGTTGGCCTCTGGCTGTTGCTTCGAGCGCATTCGTGTTCCGGGGCACATCCCTCATGCTTTATTTCCAGACCGCTTCTCCAGAGATGACACCCATTTCTTGTAAGCAGTCATCTGTTTTCTCTCCACCATCAAAGACCACATAAAGGCAAGCGTGGGCCATACGCCCGGCCACGTCGATTTTCTCTGCCCAATGTTGAACATGTTCCATTGCACACAGGCTGTACTAGCGGCAAATTGTAAAATCGTAGGCAGGATCCAGGATTTGGGTAGCTCCAGGACAGGCTGCTCTCCTGCAGCCCAGCGGTTTGGCAAATCTGGTATCATACCAATGGCGGTCGCAATTCCTGCCAGGACGTGGGTCGATGACGATACTACGGCGTTGGCTGTCTCTAGCTTGGTTATACCACCAGTGACGATCAGCGGCACTTTGGTATTGGCCTCCAGTTCTTGCGCAGCATCTAGGAAATATGCTTCTCGTGCGATTGTGCGAGCAGACTTTTTCGCATCTCCCTGATTTGCGCCACGCATCGCTGGAGACTCATAATTACCGCCAGACAGTTCGATAAAATCGAGTTTCATATCGTTCATTTTCTCAACGGTCCATTTCAAGTCTTCCGAGTCAAATCCGCCCCGTTGGAAATCAGCACTGTTGATTTTGACGCCAACCCCGAAAGATGGCGAGACCGCTTCTCGGACTGCTTTGATGACTTCGAACAGGAGTCTGGCGCGATTCTCCAACGAACCACCCCAGCGATCTGTCCGTTTATTGCTCTTCGGTGACAAGAATTGCGATATTAAGTACTGTGAACATTAGGACATGCAACACCAATCGCAGCATAATTTCCTTACCCCGTGAGCTGCATGGATTTCGACACCGTCAACTCCCAATTCCTCAGCCTTCTTCGCTGTCCACCGAAAGCGTTCAACGACATTCAGAATGTGTTCTTCGCTCATCTCAAGCGGGCGGTCGAACAGGGAGCTGAACTTGCCAATATCGATCGCCACGGGCGAAGGCGCGTAAGTGGGCAGGCCACTTCCCTTCTTGATCTGTCGTCCGGGATGATTGACCTGGAGCCAGAATTGAGTGTTATTGGATTTCGCTGCCTTAACCCAATCTCTCCAGCGCTCTTCACTTTGAGATGGGCCGTCTTCTGCCAATAGCACGTCACCCGGCAGAGCCATAGCGCGTGGATCAATCATGACGTGGCCGCTCATGACGATGCCGGATCCTCCTTCTGCCCATTTGCGATAGAGGTTGATGAGTCCTTCAGAGGGTTGATTGCCATGCGCTATGTCTGCCATATTCTCTTCCATTGCCGCTTTGTAGATGCGGTTCTTCAACTTGCCGCCATTGGGAAGGATGTACGGTTCTAAGGCCGGCGAAGACATGGTGGGTTTGACTTCTAGAGGTTATATTGTGCCCTCACAGACTCGCGACGCTGTGTGTTAAGATTAGACTGCAAGAAAGAGAATGGCAATGAGGATGTGGTGCACGTTGCTGTGACTTTGAATACTTATTGTGCCATTGGTGCCTTACACCGCTGCCTCGGTTGTTCATTCACAGCCTACGTATATCCACATCGTCCTAGATCAGTCAACAGTTCACGCGGAGCAACCATTTGGCCGACGGCAGGCCGGCTGTGGGTTTGCGCGAAGCCGAGGTGTGCCACTCAAACTCCGTGCCATACGTTGGAGACAATATGTAGAGATCATCAGGCTCACGTCCGGCTGGCGGGCGATTGAAGTGTGCTGTCACGAGCGTTTCAAGCGGAGTTCAGGCTGATGCAGGTCACAGCGGGAAGGTGAGGAGGAGGGCAACGAAGGTGTGCATGTGAATGCCAAGGCCGAAGAGTGCCTCAGGCAGCAAAAATTGCCAATGCGCTCTAAGTTAACTATTGCACGGAACGAAACAACCTTTGTCTTCTTCCTTGACCTCGCCCGAACTTATGCCTGTGCGTCCTGTACGGCTGTACTTGAGTCTTGCTTAATTTTTGCACATCTTTGTGTGCAGTCACTTCGACGAGGCTCCGTACCTCGAGATCAATTGAGTCATTTGTGTCTGCGACCAGCTGAATGATTGCTTCTTGAGCCAGCAGAGCTGAACAGAGTATGCCGGAAGTGAGCTTGCCGCAGTTCTTGAGACGGTAGCGAACAAGGGGAGCAGCGCTTGTTTGGAAAACTTGGAATGCAGAATAAGTTCACCCGGGCTGTGGCGTGGACCCAGGCACCAATGATGCTGAAAGGAGGGTGAAGGTCGGCGAGGAAGATTTCGTGGCGTCGAAGCTTTCCCCATCTGTGTATGGTTTCCTCCATTCCTGGTATGGCCATTTCCGCTAGCGTCACTTATGGGGAGAACGCACGCAAACTTGAGAAGGGCTTGGGGCTAGATGCTTCGACGCGTGCTCGCAACGTGGACTTGAGTCGTCAAACACTTCCCCACAATAACATGCTTTGAAGGCGTCGACAAGCGACGAGATCGTGGATGAAGGCATTCAATATGTGCACGCGAGAGGCGTGAAGCATGCAAGCATGGGCCATGGTTGGCACCCAGCCATATGTGCTCCTCCACCTCCACCTCCACCTCACCTGCGAGCACAACTCATCACTCCAATTCCACCATCGCAGTAAATCTTGCCGCCAACATGATCTTCACCTCAGTCGTTGTCGCGCTTCTCCCGATCATCGGCGTCCTTGCAGACCCAATTGCTTCTGCTAACAGACAGACCTGCAAAGATGGACCCATCACCATCAACGGGCGGCACTGCACGCGCAGCTGCAACTACGAGTTCACGAGCGGCAGCTACAGGCACGACTATAAATCCTGTTTTGACGATTGTGTTGCAGCCTGCGCCAAGGACCATCGATGCCAAAGCGCCAAATGGAGTAAAAAGACCAGCAAGTGTTATTACAACATGAACAGCTCTCCTTATTGGCAGAAGACGGGGAAAGGCCATGGCGTGAAATGTCAAAAGCCCAGACCAAGGACGACCACGACCACCAAGACGACGACAATGACTACGGTATGATATGTCTGTGTGGTGCAATTTTCATGAAAGATCAGTCGCTCATGTCGCTTTGTTCAGACGAAAACGACTACTACCACTACCACGCCGCGCACGGTATGTTTGGCCACAATAGTGTCTGGTGTAGGAAGAGCTCATGGCTAATATCTTTCTGAGCAGACCACGACCACCACAACTACGACAACAACGTCTTCCATGTAAGCCCGCACAAGAATCATATGTCGCATATCCCTCCACCGCGGCATCGCATTGGACTGCAGCGCGTCACTCACGTCACACCATCTGTTCGCTCCGCAGCATAGCTACGATCATTGAAGCTGACATTCGACTAGGCCGGTCCCAACTTGTGACCCTACCAACCGTTCCTGTGACGGAGGCTGTTTCTGTGACTTCCGTGTTGGTGCAAGGGGTGGCGCGTGCAACGGCTTTGCCGATGATTGCTCTGGCCTGACCGACTGTAACTCTGACCGCGATTGTCCTTCCGAACGCGTCTGCGTTGATGTGGGATGCAGCGAGGGCAAAGGTTCATGCGCTTCCTTCACTGAATGCTTGAACAACAGCGGCCCACGATTCTATCCTGCGTACTTCCAGAGGATGCAGAAACGCTCTGAGGGCCACCAGAGGCGCAACAGGCTGTAAAGGCTCGGAGCACCACGTCGCCGAGGTGCTTGGTGGCTGCTCAACATATTCCAAGGTTGATTTGCCGCACTGAACAATTGGAGACGTTGAAGGAAAGGAATTGCGAGATGTCAGATATGCCTTGGACTGCATGATAATGGTTTACGAGGGACACGCCGCAACGATTCATCGACTGCATTGTAACAATTTACGAAGAACACGCACCGACAATTAATGAGAAACTTATCACCGCGAAATGAATTCGTACGAATGACATTATCGCGATCTAGCCGTGTCCAGATCCAACTCGCTAAGTCTATTCCGTCAGCCTGCTTAATACAGTCATTGCGTTCGAGATCACGGTGTACGGAATGATCCCTGAAACCCCATCTCGGACCGAAGCGGGGCGTTGTCGAGAGCGGTAGCTGTTTGGGACGAGGAACTCGTATATCTCTACTGTGGTCTGAGCCATTGCAGCCGGCTATTATAGGCTCATCACGTTGTTCTTGCAGCTTCATCTCGCTGGAGTGCTGCCAGAGCACCGCTGGACACTTCCGCTTTGGTCCCACGAGGAGCATCTTTAATAATCCGAGCCGGATTCCCAGCGACGACTTTGAAGGGCGGGATATCCTAGAATGACACAATTCAGAAAAAAAAAAGACATGAGGATCAATTAAAGCGTGAGTGATCGGGTACCTTTGTCACCACACTACCAGCTCCAACCGTGCAGCCCTGTCCGATTGTAACGCCGGGCAAGATGATCACGTTTCCGCCCAGCCAGCAATCCTCACCTATCACGATCTCGCCACCCAGTTCCGGTCCCTGCGTTCCATTGCGAACCTCAGGATCTAAAGGGTGAGTGCCACTGTACAACGAAACGTTTGATGCGATCAGTGTTCGGGCACCAATCCGAACTTTGCAAGTGTCCAAGATAGTACAATTAAAGTTGATGAAGACATTCTTGCCAAGTTCGACATTCGTACCATAGTCAATGCGAATTGGCGGTTCGACCCAAGCGTCATCGGCAAAGAGTTCTTCATCCTCTTGTCCTGTTTCTGCTTTCGGTGGAAGTGCGGTGGTGTCGCCCACGATACTGAACAATGTAAGCAAGATTTCTTCAATGATGCGTTCCTTTCGCGTACGGACTCTCTCCATAATTCCACTTGACGTCTTCTTGTCACTTCACCAGCGTTGTTATATCGGTTGCAAGCTTGGGTACATCGGCGCCGACCGTTCACCATTTCTGGTGTGAATGCATAGTAGAGCTCGCCGCGAAGCTGCCGACTCTTATTCTCCGTTATGGTCATTGTGCTGGTTCTGTAGCCACCTGTCTTATATCTGGTCAAAAGGATGTGTATTGTACCGCATGACATTCACAACCATAGCTGGGGGCCTCGAGGCTTGGAACCACTTTCGGGCCGAATGTTCCACCGAAGCAGTCGCCATACTTGCCCGTTTGAGCTAGGTCTACCAACTTCGACTTTCCTCCAACAACACCATGTCGCTCAAGTACGGTCTCAATGTGAAGAAGAAAGGTGCGCCGCCTCCGAGGCGGACACTCCTCGATGACGAAGATGGCGATGATGAACCCCAAGATTCTGGGTCAAACGAGGTCGCCGTAGAAGAAATCAGCACTTTCGGCCGCAGCACAAAACCATCACCTCACTCAAGACCCGCTCCTGGTCTTACAAAACCACCGCCAAAGAATCCTCCGAAACGACTGAGCGATGAAGAAGATTCACGGCAAGATCTTTCCGCCTTGCGCGCAGCTCAGACCCGGGTCAAAGCTGCCGAGGAAGCGGATGCTGCGATTTTCGACTACGATTCGTTCCACGATGCGAAGACTTCTGTGACAGAAGCCAAAAAGGCCGCACAAAAGGAAGACGCAATCCTACGAAAACCGAAATACATTAATAATTTGCTCGAGTCGGCGTCGAGACGAAAACAAGACCAGCAGATTGCGAAGGAGAAGTTGTTGCAAAAGGAGCGAGAAGCTGAAGGAGATGAGTTTGCGGATGTAGAGAAGTTCGTGACCGGAGCGTACAAGGCGCAACAGGAGGAGACCAGGAGATTGGAAGAGGAAGAGAAGAGGAAGGCGGAGGAAGAGGCGAAGCGGAGGGGGAGTAAGCTGGTGGGAGGGATGGCTGGTTTCTACCGCACGATGATGGATCAAAGTGAGAAACAACATCAAGAGGCCGTGGAGGCCGCTGAGAAAGCGGAGAAAGAAGGCGTGAAGGTCAGTGAAGGGGAACGTAAAAAGACGGATGCTGAACTTGCCGAAGAGGCAAAAGCGGCAGGGAAGAATATTCACGTCAATGAGGAGGGCCAGATAACAGACAAGCGAGAGCTGTTGTCTGCTGGTTTGAATATAGTGCCATCTGGTAAGGGCTCTGATCGACGCGGGGCGGACCACCTGAAGAGCTCGAATCGTCCTGCACAATCAGCTTTCCCGTCGAGGAATAAGGATGCCCAACAGGCTACGAGAGAGAGGCAGAGCAGGATGATGGAGGCGCAAATTGCTGAGCGGCACAAGCGGCAGCGAGAGGAAGAAGACGCTGAGCGGGAAAGACTGGAGAAAGCTGCAAAGTCGACCAAGACAGCCGCGGATGTTAGCGATGCGAAGGCAAGGTACCTGGCGAGAAAGACAGCCAAGGAGAAGGAGAAGAATGGTGGCTGAGATGCGATCTCGTCCGGTCATCGAACCTCGAATATTGTTCTGAAGTCTGGTACCCTTGTGCCACACAGCGAGCGGTCATCTTGATGCGCCAAGTGAATGATTAAGTCCCGCGGTCTCTGCTACAGCGCTAAAATTGTGGTATACGGCGTTGCATCGCTGGTGCAGCTTCAGTCGGCGTCAACAATCCGTTGCAATCGCCACGTGGGTCCCATCGCCCTCTTATCAAATCTTTCCGCAGACTACAGTGATCGCTGAGTGACGGAATTTTGTCGGTGAACGGCACCTCTCAAAATTTGGAATGCGGCCAACCATTAGGACACGAGCTCTGGGGCCTTCGCTGTTGCATGAAACGGCGAAAGCAATTGGCACTACCCCACGAAGTGTGGAAAGGTACAGCAATTGGTTCTGAGCCTTGCCAAGCCTTTCGAGTTGACAGAAATTCCATGGAAGTAAATGTCTCTGTACGTAGTGGGTATCGAGCGTTGAAACATGCAAATACAACCTCATGCTGCACTTCACAAGCGGAGCACGCTGGAAGTTCGTAGGCGTGCCAACAAAATTATGCGTACCAACCATTGCCCGTAATCTGGGTTGGTTGTTCTTCGCTTCGATGTGGGATCATGGGCTCGGTGATGTCGAAAGCCTTGATAAGCTTCTCCCACGTTGCGTAGTCGAGAGAAAACACGGACTGATTTTTGGTCGTCTTCTCGACACGCTGCTGTTCCACTGTTCGTGCTTCCGTGGGTACTGGAATTGGAGGTCAGTCTTGATGTGAGCATGGAAGGGCATGTAATACTCACATAATGTCGGGAGTCCGTGCTTATCCTTCACGATCCCGGCATTGCCCTCCTTGATTAAGAAAGACACGTAGAAGAGATTCTCCACAGTCTGTCCGAAGCTGCGCGGGTTGATGATATACTCGAACAGGGAGGGCGCCGTAGTCTCGGTAACTTTGTACTGTCGGCAAAATTCCTCGACGCGATCCTCGTCCATGGGGCCTTCTTCTGCTTCTATCCGTATTGCAGCGTTCCGCGCCTTTTCGCAATGTCTTCTGAGGTGCTTCGATATTGCTTTGCACTGTGTCGTGAGAGCATTGGGGTCGGCAGCTGCCATGTCCTCCTTACCGATCCTCTCAACATTCTTGGCGGGCCCAGTGTCCTTTTTCTGTCTTGCTCTCCGTTGTGTTTGCGCCCTTATCTTCTTCTCGACGGAAAGAGGTCCCAGCAAAAACGAAGGACAAGCGGGGCGTCGATTGAAGGGGAAACAAGCGTGCCGGCCCATGACTTCCCAATCGAGTTCTGCTCCATCATCATCATCATCATCGTCGTCGTCGTCAGGGTCTCTCCTAGGTCGTTGCGTCTGTGTCTGCCGCTGTGTAGCTTGGAGAGCAG
Organism: Cercospora canescens BHU; assembly: GCA_000347735.1. Taxonomy (NCBI): domain Eukaryota; kingdom Fungi; phylum Ascomycota; class Dothideomycetes; order Mycosphaerellales; family Mycosphaerellaceae; genus Cercospora; species Cercospora canescens. Next base: position 24,110 of record ANSM01008108.1, read on the forward strand.
CCTCGTCTTCATCAATCCCAAAGGCGTGGCGATGTCTCATGAAGAAGACGCATCTGTTTAGGAAGAGGTCAACGTCAAGTCCGGTGCTAGAATCGCCCAGTATCATGCTCGCGGCTTTCTTCTTTGCCATTGCTGAGAGATCGACGAGGTACCTGGCGTCCATGGTCGCGTCTGATGTCTGCTTGACACTCTTAAAGTTCTGATTCGCAACATCGAGTGCTTCCTTGATGCCACCCCCATTGCCGCGCAAAAGTTCGTCGCGCTCCTCTGAGGTGCGCTGTTAGCTCATACTCCGTCTCACCACAGCATCAGGCCGAACGTACCGTGTAACTTGCGATACATGGCCCGCGACTTGCGCTTGACCTGTCGCCGCTGATCTGCATTCTGGTTTGGGTCGTAGTAGCGCGTGAATTTGACATCCTCCGGGTCCTGATCCTCCGGTATGTCCCCCTCTTGTGTCATCGCAAAGTGCGTCCTCCTGCGCTTCTGTCCGCGCAAGCGTTCAGTGTCATCCGAGGATGGCGTAGGCAGGCTGACCCGCGAGGAGTCGGAAGCGCGTCCTTTGCCCTTGTGGCGTCGCATTGTGGGATCTCGATTTTCTTGGCCGGGTGTTGGAGATTTGGCAATGCTGGTCGCGCGCGAACCGGTCACCGTGGACGGTCTATTGTTCAAGCGAGCCATGTTGCATCGTTCGAATATATTGGTTACGGGGACGAACTGTGCCGCCTCTGTGCGTAAGCGAATTGAGGCCGGGCGACGCGCTTGTTGGGGAGCACGGCTCGCGCGAGGTGGTTTGTATATGTCGCAGCGAGCGGGTAGATGTACCTGCAGCGGAGTGAGGCGCGTCGGAGGCCAATGTGATGAGGTGAGAATGCTGCTGTTATTGGTAGAGGGGCGTCGTGAGTGAATGCGCTCGCGCATCCTGGTCGCGACAGCCGAAAGTTTGACGCGACGTCAGGCACGCGATGGCCCGGGCGCCATCTTATCGATCAGATCATCAGCCACCGACCTGTCTCACCGCACCACCCATCACCGCGATTCCCGGCGCACGTGAATGGCTGCGTTGATATAGTCTCTCCTCCCGCCACATGGCAACCACGCGGTGACGGACACTGCGCTCACAGTTGCCATCTTCCGCCGATGGAACCTTTCACATTTGCCAGTTCATCGGAGCTGCAGGTGCCCGTGGGGGTGAAGGTGTGGGTTTGCCTGCATGCAACATATCAAAGTGAGGAGAGCGATGCTGAATGGACTTAGGAACCGCCTTGAAGGCTATGAAAAACCTCTGCCATATTCGACGCTGCTGAAGCGCCCTGACCTGCGCCACCGCGGCAGCAACCTCAGCACCGCCTCGGAGTTATACATCACTGTCACGCCTTACTGTGATTCGAAGCCGTTGACGGTGCATGCGCAAACGCCCTACAAGCACTTTCGTAATGCGCGTGTTTGGAATCAGTGGCTTTCCTTGCCCATAAATTACAGCAGCCTACCCGTTAACACACAGCTCGCCATCACCGTTTGGGACTTGTCGCCAATAAACCCAAAAGGCGGCGACAGGAGCCACCATATCCCTTTCGGAGGCACGACAATCTCTCTCTTTGATGAGGACGCTACGCTGCGAACTGGTCGGCAGAAGTGCAAAATATGGAGGCACAAGGCCGCCGATGGCTTCTCCAACACGACCACTCCGTGGCAGGAGCCACGAAAGCGCGGTCGTCGCAATCAGCCAGATGAGCCGGTGGTTGTGAATGAGAAGCAGGGTCGCAGAGATGCCGAGCTCGAACGTCTCGTCGCACTTATGAAGAAACACGAGATGGGTGAAATCTCGGAGAATCGATGGCTGGACCAGATGGTTTTTCGGCAGGTTGAGAAGCTGGAAAGACAGCAAATCAAGGACTCTATCAAGCCACGACATCACCATTCATCATCCAACGGCACCGCAAATGGAGATTATACTGAAGAGCCATGTGCAGAAGGCGATCCGGACCACGTTGATGGCACCTTCTACCTATACATCGAATTTCCACGATTTGATCATCCAATAGTTTTCACCGACTACGAGTATGCACCCCCACCCGTCTCATCCATACAGGCTCCGCTAGTGCCGAATGCCACAGGTGTCAACTTCAAGCCCCCTCCCGAGGTTCAGCTTGGGCCTGGAATACACTCGGATGGATTAAGTGATACCGATGGCGGTGGAAATTTGATCAGTGTCTACGACCCGGAAGTGGGATATGCTGATAACCCGGCCGAGGGGAAGCACCGAAGGCTTGTTCGTGGCCAGCAGCATGCTCTGGACCGTGACTTGAAACCCAACCCGAAGATGCGTGACTTCCTTAACCGCATCATGATTCGCGGGCCAACGGTCGACCTGACTGATAAAGAGAAGGACGAGGTCTGGCGCTTCCGACATCACCTGACTCGGGACAAGCGAGCTCTGACCAAGCTTGTCAAATCTGTGAACTGGAACGAGCAGGCAGAGAGCAGGCAGGCCATCGCATTGCTGCCCAAGTGGGCCGAGATTGATATCGACGATGCACTCGAGTTACTGGGGTCCAGTGTGCGCAATCCGTCAGTGCGCGCTTATGCAGTAGACCGTCTGCGCAAGGCTGACGACGAAGAGTTATTGCTTTATCTCCTGCAACTCGTCCAGGCTTTGAAGTTCGAGCCGGCACGGTCACGCGAAGAAGACGAGAGCGACTCTTCTCTCGCCTCATTCTTGATCGCCCGGTCGGCGGCGAACTTGAAGCTCGGCAACTTTCTCCATTGGTACCTCATGGTAGAGCTGGACCTGGGTGACGAGAATCCTTCAGCGTCCGCCAATAAAAAGCTATTTGCGCGCGTGAGCTTCGACTTCCAGAAAGAGCTTGAGTCGACAGCGGAAGGCAAAGCACGACGAAAGGTGCTACTGCGACAGGGTGAACTAATCACTGTTATCAGCAAGATCAGCAAAGATGTACAATCGGGTAAAGGTGACCGCATGCGGAAGATCGAGCACTTGAAGCGAGCGCTGGCCGATCCCAGGAACGAATTGCTGAATTTCGATCCTCCGCTGCCTCTGCCACTAGATCCGGATGTTAAGGCAGTGGGAATCATCCCCGATGATTGTAATGTTTTCAAGTCATCCTTGCTGCCACTGTTGCTCAATGTCAAAACTGAAACGGGGGAAAGATATCCCTTCATCTTCAAGTCGGGCGACGATCTCCGCCAGGATCAGCTCGTCCTGCAAATCATCGCACTCATGGACCGACTGCTCCGCAAAGAAAACCTCGATCTGAAGCTGACACCCTACCGAACACTAGCCACATCAACACTTGCCGGTGCTGTCCAATTCATTGCTTCGACACCAGTCTCAAACATCTTACAAGACCCGAAGTACAATAGCTCCATCCTTGGCTATCTCAGAGCCCACAATTCGCCTTCATCCGGCGGCGAATCTGTCCTTGGAGTCCGTAAAGATGCAATGGACAACTATGTCAAGTCTGTTGCAGGTTACTGTGTGGTGACTTATCTGCTAGGAGTGGGCGATCGTCATCTTGACAACCTGCTGCTGACTGAAGACGGCCATTTCCTCCATATTGACTTTGGCTATATTCTGGGACGCGACCCGAAGCCGATGGCACCGCTGATGAAGCTGTCTCGGGAGATGATCGAGGGCATGGGTGGCGGCATTACTGGTGCAGCATCGAGTGAGAGCCAGTTCGACACCTTCAGACAGTACTGCTTCACTGCGTATACTACATTGCGCAGACAGAGTAGTTTGATCCTCAACCTTTTCGCCCTCATGCAGGACGCGGGCATTCCCGGGCTTGCCATATTTGGAGACCAGGCAGTGAGAAAGGTAGAGGAGAGATTCAAGCTGGACGTGAGCGAAGAAGATGCTGTCAGATTCTTTTCGGGGATGATAGACAGAGAAATTGGTGCCTGGGGTCCGGTATTAATCGATAAGCTTCATGGCTTCACTCAGGGCTGGAAGTCATGATACTTCAGCAGCGTTGAGGTCAAGTCAACCTGGCGCAAGACGCAGCTCGGTCGTCAGATTTCCGCCGTCTAGCCTTTAGACCACTCTAATGAGGAAATCGACACGGGAATGATGTATCTATCTCAGGTCCAACTTACCTCGTTGCATTGGCATGTGAACAGTTCCGGGATACCTGCTGTGGCAGAGCAGACGCCGACAATAGCCGCGCTTGGCGGAAGAACATGGCTCTCGGCCGCCATTCGCCCGTCGAGCTCACGACGAGCTGCCATGTGGGTGCGACTTCGCAGTCCTCGTGGCGAGTCGGTGCCCCACTATCGCGCCTTGGGGGCGCTTGGGGTCGTCCAACAAGTCCAATGCGGCTGTTGTCTTTTGCTTCATCCTGTGCAATTCAACCGTAATCCGGCTTGAGACCTTTCGCTCACCATACAGTATCATTAACACCACAGCTCACAGTGCAATACGACCAGCTAGTAGACAAGTCGATCCATTACAATGGCAAAGAAGATCCTCATCACAGGCGCTGGCGGCTTTGTTGGCCAACTCCTCGCTGAGCACCTCCTCAATGATGGCCACCAAGTTATCCTTGCAGACATCTTCGACCCTCCCATTCCGTCCGCAGCACGCAATCAAGAGAATGCCAAAACGATCGCAGCAGACTTGTACGAGAACCCCAACACCGTCCTTTCGCAAGATCTCGATACAATCTACGTCTTCCACGGCATCATGTCAGCCGGCTCAGAAGAGAACTTCGACCTCGGCTACCGCGTCAACCTCCATTCGACGCTCAACCTCCTCGAAGCAATCCGCAAAACGCGCCCTGGGATCCAAGTCATCTACGCCTCTTCCACCGCCATCTTCGGTCAGCCACTCCCCGAACAACCTTCTGAAGCCACAGTCCCTACCCCGCAAGGCTCCTACGGTACACAAAAAGCCATGATCGAATACCTGATCAACGACTACACCCGTCGCGGCTACATCAATGGTTTCTCCCTCCGCTTCCCCACCATCAGCGTGCGTCCCGGCAAACCCACGCAGGCCGCTTCGTCGTGGATGAGCGGCATCATCCGCGAACCTCTGCAAGGGAAAGAATCCGTTCTGCCCTGCGATGACGATTTCAAAGCGTGGTTGTGCTCGCCGAGGACATTGGTCAAGAACCTCATTCACACACTGTCGTTGGAGAAGGACTGTATGCCTTCGCATATTCGACAGGTGTTGTTGCCGGGGATCACGAGTACGGTGAAGGACATGTTGCAGGCTTTGAGGGAAGTGGGTGGAGAGGATGCGGTGAAGTTGGTGAAGAGGGAGAAGGCGAGCCCGGAAATCAAGGCCATGTTGGATAGTTGGCCGATCACGTTTGATGTGAGTAAAGCTTTGGGGCTGGGATATGCGAGGGACGAGAGTTTCAAGGATGCGGTGGAGGATTTTGCGAAGAGTTTGAAGAATTAGCGGTGTTAGCTAGTTAGAAAATATTGAGATTTGTGAAGTGTGCTTTTATTCAAGTGTCTTCTATCGTCTATATCTATCATCATGGAAGAGCGAGTCTAGGCCTTGCCCGTGCTTCCAATGGCATCCATCCACTTTTCCGTCAATTCTTGAATCAAATCTGTGCCCTTCTCCATACTTTGCGTCAAGGGGACTTTGCCCCAGTTCTCGGCCGTGTATTGGTTGTAGTTCTCGAGCACCAATTTATTGACGTTGATGCGAGTGACACCGCGCTCAATGCATTTTGCCATGATATCCGGTGGGAATTCGTTTGTGCCGTGCAGGACAATCTGCACTCTGCCAGCGGCTTTCTTGTAGATTGTCTCCAGCCTGTGGTTGATGTCAGCCAATCCGCTTCCTGCCTGCAAAAGTTGTTGAAACTCACCTGTCATAATCCAGATGAATATTCTCAACACCATGGTAATCTCCATGCACATTTCCGAATGCAGGAGCCAAAAAGTCAATGCCGGTTGCGATGAAGTCGTCGACCTCCTCTTCCGTTGTCATCATCCCCTCCAGCTCCGCTGTGTCTTGAACTCCATCTTCCCCGCCTTCTATCCGGCCGGGCTCAGCCTCTGTGGAGATCCCTTGAGCATGACATAATGCGACCAATTCTTTCGTCTTGGCCAAGTTCTCCTCCTTTTCATAATGGCTCATATCCACCATGATGGAATCGAATGAAGGCGTTCCGTCCTCGGCCTTCATCTTCGCTGCGACTTTGATGATCTCAGGATCTTGAGCGTGATCCATGTGTACGGTCACGGGAACAGTCGCTTTACGAGCGGCATTGGCCGCGAGATCGACGAAGAGCGGAGAATATTTGAGTGCCCATGGGAAGAGCAGGATCTGGACGGGTGATCGCTTTTTCTCGGCGGCTCTGATGACAGCCACGATGGTTTCGAGGTTGTATGACACCACACCGAGAACGCCATATTTGCCCTCCGCGGCTTTGTTGAGCATCTGCACGGCCCGGTTGTTGGAGAGTCTGTCGAGAGGCATGTTGTCGGTGGTGTTGATGGGGCTGGGGAATGCTATCGGGGTGAGGAGGGAAAGGAGACGAGAGTGGAAACGGGAGACAGAGCGGAGAGAGAGGCTCGCCAATGCATATCGCTATACTCGGACAGCATTCAGCATTCAGCCGACAACGCAGTGCAGTGGCAGTGGCTTCGTGCCGGGGACTGAGACTGACGACACATTCGGTTGCTGTCGGCGAACGGCTGTGGCTGTGGTGGGGGAACATCAGCCTCAACTTTTCCCCGCCTCCACTTTTCCTCGCCCCGCGTCCCCACGCACGTCACCTTTCCATGAATTCCATATTCCTCCCTTTACGCGCCGCACGCAACAGCGCATGAAAGCAGATGAGACCTGTCGTTATGCCGGCTCGCCCTTCGATCCTTGGCACCCACCGGATGTCAGCGTCAGCTCTTGTCCTGCTTCGTACGAGATGCGCTTGCGCTCGCGGAGCCACCGAGCCAGGTGGGGTTGAGCGGACCACGTTCTCGCCCGAGGTGAAAAGGTCACGGAAGCTTGTCACGGCAGCTTTTGGCATCGAAGGAGGCGCATTGCACCTTTATGATGGACGAGTCGGCGCCATCAGACAGCACCATCCGCACGGAGATCTCTGCATCCGTTCCGACCGAAACTCAAACCCGCACGGAATGCAGTAGGAAGGACGGAACACGACTTTCCAGGAGCTTTATATACTGTACGATAAAAGTACGTTGAACATCACATATACATCTCTCCCACGTATCCCTCTGATCCCGGTGACTATGCGCAGCGCCCTGACAAGGTTTGACGATATACCAGGACAGCTTCCTGAAGCGACAGTGCCTGATGACGGCGATTATGCCTCCATCGGCCAAGCCATTGTTTCGAGTTTGAACAGTTTGGACCAGCAAGCGCTTGTCCCTAACGTAATATGGCGGGACATTCTGTCCTTGACCGACTCCTTCCGAACGTTTCACTCGGCCGATACCGTGGTCCGCACCTTGTCCAAGCTCAGCGGGAGCAGGCACCGCTCAGACTTCCGCCTGGTGCCAGGAACCGAAGCGAGAAAGGTACAATTTCCTGATCCGCCCACTAGTTGGCTGGAATTCGACGTGTCGTTCACGACGAAGGACGAGACCCTCATCGGCAATGGCGCTGGTATCGTGTCGGTCATGCGTGCTGCAGACGGCACATGGAAAATCTGGATGCTGCGAACTTGGCTTGAAAATTACGAAGGCCATGGCCATCCAGACGATATCAATACCGACCGAGCTCCCCAAACCAATGGCGACAATTCGGTATATGAGGCCGCCATCATAGGCGGCGGACATGGCGGCCTTGGTGTTGCAGGACGATTGACTGCACTTAATGTATCGAATATCCTTTTCGACAACCGAACCCAGATCGGCGACTCATGGGGACATCGTTACGACTCCGCCAAGTGGCATACAATCAAAGAATATGGCAATCTGCCCTTTGGACGCACATTCGAGGAGAAAGACCCCAATCTACTTCCTGCAAAGCGCATCGCTTCAGCTTATAAGGACTGGTCCATCAAGTACGGCTTGAACATACGCCCTGGAACTCACATTCAGAGTGCAACGTGGGACCGCACGAGCGAGACCTGGTCCATCACAGACGGAAAAACATTGTGGCAAGCCAAGAACCTTGTGCTATGCATTGGTCCAGGAGCTAAGACGCCTGTATCGCCGGACTGGGCCTCCCAGGAAGCAATTAAAGCTAGCGGTTTCCAAGGCACAATCATGCACTCGGCCAACTATCATAACCCGAAAGGATTTGAAGGCAAACGTGGTATCGTTGTTGGCACGGCTAACACTGCACACGATGTCGCCGAGGACATGGCTGATTTGAAAATGGACGTCACCATGGTGCAACGTAATCCAACCTTCATCCTGCCGGGTGAATGGCTCGCTCAAGCTCATGGGAGAGACTATCATCTCAACAAGCCTGCCTCCGTAGCGGACCGCCAACAGGCCACGCTTCCGAACAAAATAGCACGTGAGTCGGTGAACAGGTTCATCCATTTCCTCATCAAGCAAAATTCCAAACGATTTGATGATCTCGAAAAGACCGGTTTCAAAATCGATCGTTTCGGAGATTTGCTCACGAATCTGTCCGTGCGTTTTGGCGGACACTACATCGATGTCGGATCTTGTCAACGTATTGTCGATGGTGAGATCAAAGTGAAGCAGGGAAAAATCAAAGGTTTGACCAGTCGAGGACTGCGATTCGAAGACGGCACGGAAATCCAAGCAGATTTGATCGTGCTCGCTACGGGCTTTGATCACGATTTCAGAAGAGACGCCGCGGCAATTGTTGGTTCCGAGGTTGCTGATGCGATGGACGAGTTTTCTGGCCCAGATGCGGAAGGAGAGATTAGAGGGCATTACAAATTTGCTGGTCGTAAGTGTTGTTTCCTCGTCTTGAGCTAACCAGCGCTGACATGTTGTCTAGATCCTCATCTTTATTATGGTGGTGGGGAAGTCCGAACTTCAAGATTCTATTCGCAATTCATTGCGTTGCAGATCCAGAAGGAGAGCCTCGGTCACCCTTTGCGGCCTTATCTGGAAGGTCGGCCATAGAAATTCTATGCTTTGTCACGATGTGATAATCCCTATTGCTCAAATCGTTTTTTAATGTCAATTGCGCCACTACCCCAGCTCATATCAAGTGCTGAATACTAATCTACCATACTGCATTAGCTATTAAATCCGGACCACTGGAGGAAACAATATCTATGCTATTCAAATCAAGGTTCGAAATCGAGACACGTCCCTTTCATCAAAAGCTTCATGATCATCAATCGTCGTGAGGTCATCAATCTTCACATTCCTTCAAGCATCATCAGCCTCTGGCTCCCAATGGTTGTTGCCACCAGTATCATGCTTCGGTGCACCATCCCCATCTCCTCCCGAGGACACGCTTGGGCCGGAGTACACCCATGGAGTGGTACTTGGGCTTGGTCCGTATCCTCCGGGCGAAGACGTGGTCCAAGGTGTAGCGGAACAAACCGCTGATTCTGTCACAGTGCTTGTGACTGTCTGCGGCGAGCTTGCTGGGACTGTGGTGGTTACGGTATAGCTCGATGTGACAGTGGTGGGTTTTGGGTGGTGGGGAGAACCCGTGGTTGTGATCGTTAGCGTGGCGCTTTGAGTCACGGTGGTGACGTGAGGAGCTCTGGACGTGCTGTAGACGGTGATGGTTGTGGGAGGCTTTGGTGGGCCGGCTGAGACGGTGCATGTGGATGTGTAGGTCTTTGGAGGGGGGTAGTATGTCTGTAAACAGTTGATTAGCCACTTTTCCGTCGAGCTTCTAGTTAAGAATATCTACACACAATTGTCTGTGTGGAGTTGTGAGTGTGGTTTGTCGGTTGCGGTCCACATGAAGTTTTGACCGTGATCGTTGTCGGCTTGTACTTTGTCGTGACAGAAGTGAAGCTGTTGGTGTCTGTCGTTGTGTGGATGTAGGTTGCGCCTGATGCAGTGGAGACTTTGGTGACGGTGACCTCTTCTGTGGCAGTTCGGTAGTCGGTGATCTTTCTCGAAGATCAGCATATCTTAAGAACATTTTCGAACTCATCAGACTTACTAATCTGGTGCTCGTCTCTGTTTCCTCGACTGTGACGGTCAATGGAGCAAGCGTCTTTGTTGTGACCACCGTAACGGGAACCGTGTAACTCTTGGCTGAAGGTCGTTAGTTCTTCTCGTGGTAGCGATTTGGCAGTAGGTTGTCATACTCGCCGTGGAAGTCACCGTATATGGTGCAAGAGTTTGAGTGACGACAGTGGTCTGAACCGGGAGAGTTCTGGTGCAGTACGACGTAACAGTACTGGAAGCAACAACAGAGCTGGAAGATATTAGCTTTGAATACAAATTCCGCGCTGAGTACGACTCACGTGACGGTAGAAATGAAGTCCGAAGTAATGGTCCGGTAGCTCGTGATTGTCGAAGCTGCTTGCCAGGATGTGCGTGTTATCGTGACCGGAGGCAACGTTCTGTAGCAGGTCTCGGTGAACGTCCCGTAGCTCACGACCGTTGCTGTGATGGTAGTTGGAGCGGCATATGACGTGATCTAGATGATTCGTTGGCGCGGGCGAAACACAAGGCAGGAAAGACAAACTCACGGTTGTGGTGTAATCCTTGGTCAATGTGCTGGTGGTGTAAGAAGTCTGGGCTGGGACGGACACTATTACCTATATACCCCTCAATCAGTAAAAGTTGAAGGGGCATGGCTCGTCGAGAAGTGACCGTCTTTGGTGGACCTGCAGAGATTGTTGAATACTGAGTAGTGGTTGTGCCTGGACATGTCAGATAAAGATAAATCATTAGCATTGAGGGTAGTCTGCTCACCTGGGGCTACTACGACCTTCGTCAGAGTGGATGTGCGGGTATTGTAAACAGTGGAACATTCCACTTCAGTCTCTTCAACAGTGACAACTCTGGTGGGACCAGAAACTGTGCTCCATTGGGTGATAGTAGACGCTGGCTGCAAAGCTGTCTTTGTAATCGTGGTACCCGGCAAAGAAGTAGTGATGCTCTTCGTACGCGTTGACGTTAGGTCTTGGTGATGTAGCTATATCCACATGTAGTCGTGGGTCCGTAGATTGGGGGTGGCTGGCAGACGGTGGATGCATTCTGCCTGATAGTTTGATAACTAGTGACCGTCGAGTAGATTACTGACGTTGAAATTGTTCGGGGCACTGTGAGGGTCGAAGTATAGGTGTAGCACTTTGAAGACTGGCCGGTAAGAGTCTTGGTCGAGTATCGCGTCACAGTGCTTGCAGGTCCGGCAGATTCTGTCACTGTCGACGCATCACAGTTTGACCATGATGCAGGGCCATAGTTGTCCGGTGGCTCTGCTGGGCTGGAACTGTAGGCTGGTGTGCCATAACTCGTGAAGGACTGCACTGGGTCGGTTATAATGGTCCCGCTCCAGCTCGTGGAGGACTGTACTGGGTCGATTATAATGGTCCCGCTCCAATGGGTGGACTTGGAGGTGCTCTGTAGCTCTGAGCCATGTAGATCTTCATCGTGCCTGTTCCAGGGTGACGCAATCGCAGATAAAGCCCATAGCAAAACAAGGAGGTACTGTAACTTGGTCATGGCAGTGTCAGAGCAGCGACAGCGATCAATTTATGATGGATGAGACTTGTTATCGACCAGCTGGCGAGCTAACAGCGCGAAACGAGTGATGAGTTCTGTACTCGTAAAGTCAGAGGTGCTTACTGGTGGAAAGAACTAGCATTATATGTGCACCCGTGTGCTCGCTCAACAGCGCTGTCATATGCCACAATCTATGCCAGCATAGTCTTGTTGCTCAGCAGGATGGCAGGATAATATCTGGTAGTGGTGCCTTTCTGCAGTGGAAGTCTCCTTCGTAACAGAGGGATTAGCTGCGAGTGATCTTGAAGTTACAATGCTGTGAGTCTTTTCGTTCTTCTTATCATAGCTCACGGCCATAACTATTTTCTCGTTTGGTTCGGCTTCATCGGCGATTTCAGGTGCCCTTGGAGCAAACATGTATTTTTCCACATTTCGACTATTTCGCATCAACAAATCCGGGCCTTGAGTTGTATTGCTCGTGCTCAATGCGGTGTGTTTCCATGCAGTAGAACTGTGAAGCTATAGATTCGATTGGAGATACGAAAGTGCATGCAGACGTCCAGCATATGACTGCAGGAGTTCTGGTCTTACAGCATTCGAGCCAGCTGCGAGAACAGGGACGCGTACCTTCTAGCATGCTGAAGTAGCAGAGCGAATAGAGATACTGCATGTCGAACCATGGTTCGTGGCTCCGAGACATGTGGTCGCAGCATGGCAGCACTATGCGCGTGCTTCGCTGATCATTGAAGTAGCGTGTACCTTGTTGTACTAATGCTGACATTGGGATATCGACCAGGAACACTAGCAGATTCATACCACAGAGAGCTTCGCATGATCAACATTGTTTCCCTCCTTTTTCGTATCGCTGATCTCCAGCTACAATGCTCGTGCATGACAACAGACTGTGACGGCGAAGGACGAATAAACACTCAAGAGTTTGACTTCAGCAACACTGCCGAATACTCTGTTGTTGTAGACTTGCCGGGGAGAGTGCCCGAAGAAATCAGGTTCCTTAAGGGCGCACACGGGTCGACGCATAGATGTGGCGGGAGGGGCTTGTATTACACCGAGCTCGGGACACGCGATTCCCAATGCATATGTCAGACGTTCTTTTCATGTTATGATCAGGCCATTTTGAGCCGCAGACCTCTGCAGTGCTTCCACATGAGAAGGAAATTGAAAAAGTCTGGCCTGCCGAGGAGGTTACGAACCCGCACAAAACGACCACGCCTGGGAAACTCAATGCTTGAAAAATCCAGAGGCAGGCACGCGTGCGGTGGCTGGTAAATCATTGCTCCTGCAGGTACGAGACCGCAAGCAAAGAACAGCTCGAAGGATTTCGGTGCTTGCGATAAGCAATAGTCCCCAGGAGCGAGCTACAGCCTCATCGAGTGCCACAACTGTCTTTATTTCGTCACCTTGCGATCCACCAGTCGCACGCCTGTGACACCTCGCTGCGAGCCTGAACAGATGACCACAAGAACATGAGAATTGCTACACCCTGCAGCAGCTTGATAGTGCTGTGTCAGAAATCCATGCTCTTTTGAGCAGGATCCAGGCATCCTCCCGCGGCGGCTGAGCGATCGCTTCAAACTTCTACCATTGCCAAGACTATGTCTGCATTTTCTCCAGGTCTGCCCGCACCATTCGTCTGCGTACCAGCGGGCTGCTGTCGTTCAGCCGCTGAAAATCATGGGCATGCATACACGCTTGCCTGGACGCCAACACAGCAATTTCGGTCCTGGACACAACTTCATCTTCATATCGATTGACCGCGTCTCGAAAAGGCTGATTGATCTCGCCGTCATCCGCGTTAAGTCCGCTGTACAAGGGTTTCAAAGCCTCCAGCAGGACCGAGACGTCAACAATCGCGTGATTGGCGCCTTCACCGCGATACATAACCATGGCGTGCATAGCGTCGCCTACAAGAGCAACTCTTCCATCAAAGACACTGCGGGAATTCTTTTGTGGCACCCAATCTGTCAGCTCAACGGGCTTGATCTTCGCGTCAGCTGGCACGTTCTGCACGAGCGACTTGAACGGCTCCGCTCAATCAGTCGAGAGGGCCTTGATCCAGCTGATCTGCTCAGAAGCTGTGAGTGGAATGCCCGATGGTTCAGCGTTGCCGAGAAATCCGTCGCGGTATGGCCATGAGAGACACACTTGGCAGCGGTACACTTTCTCGCCATTTCTGGCATCTGGACAACCAGGGTCGTCAGGGGTCTCAAGGAACGAAAACCACAAATACGCATCTGTGCGGGGGTCTGAGCCCTGGAGAAAATAAGGATCGAGCTCGCGCATACAGCGTATCTGGTCTTCTGAGAGCTCCACACTGGCTCCGATGAATGCTACCGGCAGCTGATAATTATCGTAGGCCGTAGGGTGCATCCATCTTCGCACTGGTGAGCGAGCGCCGTCGCAGGCGACCAAGAAGCAACCACTCGCAACTGTGCCATCCAAAAACCGAGCTGTCACACCTGCATGGTCTTTGCTTATCTCTGCGACTGCTTTGTTCCACTCCACGTCCAAACCCGTGAGCATTACTTGACGAAGGCGCTCCCGACTCACTCGAATCCTTTCAGAGGCGGGAATCTTCCACTTCGCCTCTCCAATGCTGAGATCGTAAAATGTAAAATTCCACTTCTTGCCAGCCTTGACAGCTTCGGTGTTGACGAAAGTCTCCGGTAACCTTGCCACAATGTCCTCTGGCAGCAACGCTCGGAATGTCGGGAGCGCCCAATTCAGTGTCAAACCCCATCCCGCGCTTCTGAACTTCGGAGACTCATCTCGCTCAAAGATTCGGAATGGAATGTCTTCTTTGCGTAGGGCTTGTGCCATTGTCAAGCCGCTAATGCCAGCGCCGATTACCAGTATCGGTTTAGCCATGTTCATCCAGAGGCCGGGACCAGGTCATGCCTTGGAGGCGCATGTGCATTGTACTCAGAGGCTTTGCGGAGGCAGCGGCCTTGTCTGACCACATATGCGGCTCAGCTGAGCAAGCAGGAACGATTGTGCCTCCTGCGCAATGACGTAGCATGAACTCGGCTATACATGTGCATGTAGATTTAGTTCATGGTCATTCGCCGGCTGTGTACGCTGACAGTATTTGGCCAATAATTGTCGGTTATGATTGCACCTCCCACGCCGGAAGGATGAATGCTTCGGTTTTGACTCAGTGCAAGCGTGTTCAATGTGGAAAGGACGTGCCTTATAGCTGCTTAGTCGACATCAGACTCAATCGGAGCAGGGTTGAAGCCACGATCAAACATCGAAAAGCCAGTGGGGATGTAGCGATAGAAGTGGAATTTCAAGATAACCTTGCCATGAATCAGTGCCATAGGAATTGGCCCATAATGTCTGGAATCGCGAGAGTGTGCGAGGTTATCACCAGCCACCCAGCAGTGCCCGTCCGGTACCTACTACATGTTAGTATTTAAAAGAAGACGGCTCCGGTCTTGCGCTGTGATCCTACCTGTATCATAGCATCACTATTGCCAGGAGTATCCATTAATACGAAGTCACCCGGAAGTCCAACCACTCTTTTAATGCCAGCCGCATGCTTGATAGGTATTGTAAAACTGACCAAGTCACCTATTTTGATGCCCCTTCCTCGCCTGTAGTATTTGCTGATCCAGACCCAATCATTTTCGAAGGCGATCGTGGGCAGCATGGACTGCCCATAGCAGATGTCCATAGCGTAAAAATAGGTCAAAAAGACATGTGAACCGAGCAAAAACCCAGTGGCGTACGTGATGTAGCGCAAAGAGGCGGCGAATGCTCTCTTGGGCGATGGGAGGTATTTCCGTAACTTGGTAAATCTTGATTTCCAATTGTCGAGTTGCCGAGCAGGTGATTTCCGGTGTGTTCGGGATGAAGCATTGCGTAGATGGCGCACTTGGAGTTGTAAAAGTCCTGTCCGCGGCAACAGACGCGAGGAAAACATGGCTATCGACCTAACATGCTGGGGTTTCGTGGATTGTAGGGAGGTCATATGCCGCGGGAATCTGCACCTCGGACTTCAAGTTTGGCTCGGCAGCAACTCCCGAGCGCGCTAGCAAGGATTTGGCAGGTGGCCCAAAAGTTCTTTGCTTGAGAAAGAAGCTGCACAGCTTTACCCTGTGTTCCAGTTCTGAATTTTACAGTCCGCGGCGCACTGGAACAAAATGGCGAAAGCACTCAAACTGAAGGCTGCGCTCGACAGGCAGAAGGGTGTTGACTACAAACTCGAAAAGCAAAAGAAGAAGCAGAAAGAGGCAGAGAAGCGCAAGCGAGCCAAGCAGTCGAAAACCGAAGCTGATGGAGGCGAGGACGAGGGCGACGAGGTTGACTTTTCTGCGCTCGAGAATGTGCTCGCTGGTGCGGAAGTGATTGAGGTCGACGGCGAAGAAAGGGTGGACAAGAGGCAGAAACCCAAGGCTGGCAATCGCAAAGAACGAAGAGCTGCGATGCTGGCCGCCAAAGCGGCTGCCGAGGCTGAAGAGATTGCGAACTGTGTCAAGAAAGAGGAGGATGGAGAAGTATGGGAGACGGACGGGAGCGAAGACGCTGAGGATGTGAATGGAGGTGTTGAAATTGGCCCGCTATCTGACGAGTCGGAATCGGAGTCTGAAATTGAGAACGACGCCGCTGAGGACGACGAAGAGGTGGACGAAGACGACGAGGACATCCCGTTATCAGATCTCGAATCGCTGGCGTCCGAGGACAAGGAAGACGTCGTGCCACATCAGCGCCTGACCATCATCAACACCGCTGCTCTCGCACGATCATTAAAGTCCATCGCAATGCCTGCTGACTTGCCATTTTCTGCCGTCCAGGCCGTCACGTCCGAAGAGCCTGTTGCCATCGCAGACGTCGAGGATGACCTGAATCGCGAGCTCGCCTTTTACCGACAATCGCTCAACGCAGTCGCGGCCGCGCGCTCGAAGCTGAAGGCGGAAGGAGTGCCTTTCAGCAGACCCACCGACTACTTCGCTGAGATGGTGAAATCGGAAGAGCAGATGGGCAAGGTGCGAGCGAAGCTGTTGGATCAAGAGGCGAGGAAGAAGGCAAGCTCAGATGCAAGAAGGCAAAGAGATCTCAAGAAGTTCGGCAAACAAGTACAAATTGCAAAGCTGCAGGAGAGACAGAAGGAGAAGACAGCGACATTGGATCGAATTCAGACGCTCAAGCGGAGTAAGTCCGAGTGCCAACATCTACAATTTTCTTGTGCAATGCTGACCCATTACAGAACGCCAAGGCGCAGATCTCGCAGCCAACGAGGACGAACCTTTCGATGTCGCACTGGAAGACGCTGCCACCACCGCCGCAAAAGACAAGGCAGAGCGAAGAGCCAAAGGCGATGGGCCGAACAGGAAACGACAAAAGAAGAATGAGAAGTTTGGTTTCGGTGGCAAGAAGAGGTTTGCCAAAAGCAATGATGCCCAGTCCACCGCAGATGATCGCGGGTATTCGGTGAAGAAAATGAAGGCTGGCAGCAAGCGACCAGGCAAGAGCAAGCGTGCACGGGCATAGATTAGATCTTAGATGCTGGTGCAGAAATGTTGCGTGTGTGGGGACTTAGCGAGGCGTTTGGTACGTAAAATGCACAGTCCATTGCGGCGACGCCACGTTTTATGGCGGTTTGACTACCAGAGCCGTCTCGCCATGTTTGATTCTTTCTCAGTCACCAGGAAACGGAACGCGAGTACTGACATGCCTCTCCAGCTTCTGTCCCTGCTGGAGCCTCAGACGGGGGAACCATCCCGGACTCAGAAAAGCTCAAGTGGCTTTGAAGCAGACCAATTTGTGAGACTTCCACTGCTTGGCTTGGCAAATCCTCGAGCAATACTTTCTCTCCTTGCACTTGGAGCACATCAACAAAGCCTTGCCAGCCTCGCTTTGGGTAGCCTGGCAGTCTGCAGCGCCACAAATCTCACGGTCGTCCTTCTCGAGCGCATACGCAGCCATACGTGCCTCAATCTTGGCAATGAGACGGCTGCGTCAACGTCAGTGAACGAATGATGCAAGCTTTGGCTGTTGCTGGAGGAGCACACCGATCGTCCGGGCCTCTGAAAAGACCTTGTGGCGCAGGAACATTCATTCCGCCTCCGCCAGAGCGAGTATTGGCCGTCTCGAGCAGATCAAGGGAGCCGAAGTCCCACGGTTCGCCTTTGTAGCAGCGAGGTCCGTTCAGCGCAGCATCCATCTGAACCAGCGCGTCTGGCATAAGACCGCATTTGGTGAAGATTTTGCGCATGTCTTGGAGGCTGTCGGCCGAGAGCTTGCAGCCCAGTGTCATGGCGCCTGCAAACCAGGTTAAGCTTCCGTTGGCGAGTCTATCACTCCCGTGTGTCGAAAGGTGCCCAAGGACTTACAGGCTCCCAGTAAGACGAAAGCGTAACCAGAATCTGGATACTCGAATTCCGGACGCTTTCCAAAAGCTTTGGCTTTCCAGTTGGCCAATGCAGTGTCGAGTGGCGATATTCCTGTCTCATCATTGGGGGTCTCGAGATGCTCTCGGACAATCTTGACATCCGATGGATGATACAAATTGTAGTACAACTCTGATGCAGCACTCTCCGAGGTTGATTCGTTGCCTTGGGCGTTGGCTTCGGCATCACTTTGGAACTTGTCGAGGCCGCACTCAACATTCAGCTCGTCAACGATGTCATAGTCGTAATCCGACTGGAAGAGTCCGTAGCCCCAGGCGCCCATGTTGGAGAAGGCGATGGCGCCAAATGAGGGTGGGTTGAATAGAGTTCCGCACGTGAAGCACGAGGAAGAGTGAGTCGAAGACGTTGAAGAGAGCAACGAGGTTGCGAAGTGTGCTTCGGCGGTTGCACTGCTTTCCACGCTCTTTCCTTCTTTGACCAGGCAGCACACCAAATGTACGCGTTTGCCTCGCATCGCGGACGCGCGGCGCTTTGCATATCTTTCGCAAACGGTGCAGAGCAGAAGAAACGAGCGCCAGACTCTCGCTTGAACCCGCTTCTTTCACAACTACAGATTCAACCAGGCGCATGTAGCTGTCCTCATCAGCACCCTTGTAAGCACCGTGGACTTTTCCAGACGACAAAAAACTGATGATCGATGCTCTTTAGGCTCACCCAGTCGCATCACGTACCACATCAAACCACGGGCGGCTGGAGATTGCAGCTCTTTTGCTGCGATGTCGACCTAGACTTCATTCACGACTTCAACAAGGAATGCGGTCTGGTCGCTCTGGAGGCAAAGCATGGCAAAGCTCCACTTCCGAAAGGCGATGAGCACAGCGGCGCACTGCGCCAAGCAGAGCACAACATGATGGCCCAGAAAGGACCACCGGAAGGCAAGATCATCTACCGCTACCCAAAGCCTCTGAACGACAAAGACAACATCAACTTCTCCGTTCTGGCTGCTCTTTGCACGCATCCAGAGTATGTGCGACGTCATCTCGATACATCTGGGGGTTTCGAGGCCACAATGAGGCCGCTCCGTCAGCAGGCGCTCAAGGCCCTTCCGGGCGTGTTTATGGGTACTGAGGATCCATATGGTCCTGCATACAGGCTGTGCTTGCTTGGAGCCTGCGGGATGACCCTTGGTGTCAAGATCTCCGATGACGAGCGCAACGCCATGCGGAAATACTACAAGGACTGCGGCCTCATGCGTGATGCAGTGACCCACCTTGAAAACGCCTTGGACGCCGACACAGGCTATGTGGTAGGGATTCCGGCGAGGGTGCAGCCGTACGCTGGATTGTGCTGAAGATGCCATCCACTGACTGGCCACAGAATGGTGTACCATGGGACTTCGGCTCTCCTGGCCGCATCGACAGTATGCTTGCCGGAGGAGCAGCAAAGGAAGACTTGATCTTCCCTGGTCTCATGACCAACATCTGGTGAGTGACAGGAAATCCTCGTGCGGTGTTAGCTTCATCCTGACCCCTCGCCAGGGCACCAGACCATGGACGTGATAAAGGAGAGGTGGCTTTCATGCGGAAGACGGTCATGGAAATGATCGCTCAGGGAATATGTCTCAATGTTGATGACTTGGCCGCGACCCTCGCCTGTCTCTTCTTCGACCCCTACGCCAACCCACGTACCAGCATCTCTTCGACGAAAGCCGACGCTCGTCCCGAGCTGTTCTGCGAGGAGGCGGAGAAGATTGTCGCTTCATTGTCTACGGCAGGGGAAAATGCACCAAAGTACGGAAACAAGGTCTGTGGCAACTGCGGCGCGACGGCGAAAGCAGATGGCTCGTCTCTGCTGACTTGCGGTAAATGCAAAGAGCGTCGGTACTGTTCCGCAAACTGTCAGAAGGAGGAGTGGAAGGATCACAAGAAGACCTGCGCGGCTCCAGCGAAGCTTGACCCACGAGCTACGTTCATTGGCATTAGCTAAGCTGTCGCTGCTCATGTCCATTATCGAGAACATCTGATAAACAACTCCTGTTGTTCACCGAGTTGGCACCCGAATCTCGCTGTCGGCTTCGCCTAAACACAGCTCGGTTTGTATGAAAGGAACACTGTGTAGACGTAATTACTGTGAGCAAAGAAATGGACTCAATTGCTCTAGCAAGTCCACATGTGTCCATATACTTGCTCGACGGTATGCTCTTCCATGATCAGCCCACTCCAATTACCATTCTCGCAGTACCCGAGCCTGGATCAGAGAGATGGTGTCCATGTTTGTAGATGGAAATGCAATCGCGTCTCTGCATATATTAGCCATCGAGCGCCACGTGATTAATGAATGATCGCTCTTTCACCCAGGCACCAGACGAGGTGCATAGAAACATGTTGCAGACTGCATGGCAAAGTGCAGATACGAGTAATTCAATCTAGGCCGGCGACTCTAGCGCGATGATGGAAGGGAGTAGGCGCGGCGTTCTGAAGCTTCGAGGCAGGAAGAACCAATGCTCGGCACGCTTCTTCAATTTTCGACCTCGGACAAGCTGGTGAAGCGAATACTACAGGGGCGGGGGTCAACGCCTGAATAGTGCTCGGAAGCACTGTAGAAATCGCTTTCATCGATGCTGTACAGGATGCTATCAGGAATACAGGTTTCAGCTCTCTCAGTCGTTCTTGTTCCGACTGCCACTTCTTCAAACTCCCGCCGGAGCCGAGCCCAGAAGGTCTTCGGGAATGTCATTCCAGTTCTCGGTCCTAGTCGGCTGCTGTGGCTGCCGTCTCTGTGATTTCAAATCCTCATCGCTACTTGTATCATAATCCGTCACGCCATCGTCGTCTATTTTCCTCCTGTCGAGAGGCTGCATCTGCACACTAGGGCTCCCGTTTCTTGGTGGTCCTCCAGTGGCATTCCGAGCCTGGTCTACAAATCCCTGGCCAGGGGTCCATTTCGGCCTCGGCGGAGGTAGCCATGCTTGGTGACTCGCTTCGCGATTCCACATGGCGTCTTCTCGCATTCTCTGCTCACGCTCTCTTGCAATGCGATCCTTCGCCTCCCAAAAAGCGGGGCTGACTTCCCAGCTCCAGCCGTCGCCTGTTGTGTTCAGGAATGGCAATGGCCATTTCCACGGAACCGGTCCCATCACATGCAGTAAGTTGCGTCTCCAGCCAAGATCGAATGCGTTAGGTAGGCGTTCTGAGTCCACTTCGTCTTGGTAGTTGTTGTATCGTTCGCGCTCTCGCTGCGCTTCGAGTGAAGCGTAAGATCTATGCAAGCTCTGCTGCGCGGGTGACGATCCCTGATTCCCACTCGCCGCGGGTGGAAGAGGCGAGGGGGTACGAGTATTTGGTCCCGATTCTCCTTCTTCGGGGCGCAGAACACCAGGTAACGCATTGGCGTGGATTTCCCTCAGACGATCGGTCAGAGGTTGGTGCTCGCCCGTCACTACGGCATTCGTGATGGGAGTCTCGTCCTGTGCCAGATTGTGGCGATTCGGATCCTGAAACTGACTTTCCATGCTTTTCTTCAGCGGACTCAGATATCTCGTTTTCTCCAGACTTTCAATGGTGGTTTGACCAGATACAACCAAATAGATGTGCCAACCTGTGAATCCGGACAAAACGAGCCCAATGATCCCGCCCAGAACAGATAAGAGGATTGTGTTGACAACAATCATACCTTCCATATTTTGCACGCGATCATTGAACTCCTCCCACACCCACCACGCACTGACTGCGAAGCACGACCAGCAGAACAGGCTGGTGTAGATCAGAAAAAGCAGAAACGCTTTGTAATTTCTCAAGCCTACGCACGTTGCCAGCCAAGGACAGTGATGGTCCATCTTCAGAACACACTGTCCACACGTAGAGCAGTGATGGGTTCGATCTGGCTTGACGCATTGACACTTTTTGCAAAATCGTGGTTTGCCCGTGCTCTTAGCCGTCACGCTATTGTGCATACGTTCCCATTCCCCTGGAACTGGCTCCACGCCCTCCTCTTGTTGTCGCGCATAATCGTTGTATTCGTCATGCGTGGGCACACCCTGATAATCGCCCTTTCTGCCTCGCTTCCCACCCTGAGAATCCAAAGGCGATCCAGGAGGCGTGAAAACGGCGATGGTGTAGCTAGTATTGGCCAGAGCATACAGCACTATTCCGAGCGCTGCACGGAGGTATGCGCCCAGATCGTCGCGGCCAATGAAGGAGACATGGCTCTCCACGTAGACAGCCCAGGTCGTGAGACCATAGACGAAGACGAGAGGGAAGAAGGCGAAGGTGGTACAGCAACAGCGTTCAAGTTTCCTTGCCCACGACTTCGTTCTTCGGTGGAAGGGCGGCGAGCGACGCGATGATGATGAAGGGTTGGCCAGGGTGGGCATGTCGGAGAATGAGGTTGATGGCATGTTTCTATCGACAGCTTCGCGTCGCGGTGGCCATGGTGAAGTCGCTGTCGAGATTTGGTGAGAGTGAATTGCGAGAAAGAGTAATAGACCTCGCCGCGTCTTGCCAAACAACGTTCCAGGAGAAGCGTAGACAGAAATGTGGTAATGCCTTGAACGGCAACCAAGGTTGACGTCGCTTCGCGTGGCGCTGCATCCGACGCCAAGAAACCTCCGAGCCTCTCACCTCACCTCCTGCTCACTCCCCGAAGCACCAAAGACACGACGCAACACTATCTGCTACTGAGCTGTTTATCAACTTTCCGACAGTCAAAGTCCTGCCTACGAATGCAAAAATGTCATCCGACCCTGCAGCACTCTCAGCACAGGTGGACAAACTCAATATCAACGCCGACTCCACCGTAGGTCACAGAACACCTTCACCCCTTGCTAGCGGCTCCAGCTCTCTCTAACACACATATAGCCCGACACCAAACCTTCCGAGCTGGTCGCTGTAGTTGACGACCTGCTCAACCAGTTGACATCCAAATTCAACAGCGTCAGCACTGAAATGCTCGGCAAACTAGACGACATGTCGAAACGACTCGACGCGCTGGAAGCCCAGATCCGTGCAGGAAATGCTGCTTCGGAAAGTGGTGCTGGAGACGAGAAGTAGTCTGAGCGCTCTTGAGATGCAAACAAAGCATGAAGTCGTGGCGCCAAATTTCGTGCATTGTTGCCAGACGTCGCTCTGTTGCCACTTCGCCAAGCAAAAGAGCGAGGATCTGCTCGACAGTGAGCGTCGCTAGGAGGGAAGTGGACGAAGCAAAGGAATGGCAGGCTTTCCTGACTTGTCCAGGTGGCGAATGCGGAGACGCAGACGTGCAAGCTGCGTTGATGATGATGCAGGCCATGAGCACTGTGCCGATGATTCTCAGAGAAGAGACTGAGGTGTGCGATTGGTAGGAATGCCTATGGGCATAGACTTCATCATTGAATGCGGAGCAGAAGAGGGGGTTGGCTTCGTGTCCTCGCATCCCAGAACACGCATGCAGTGATTTTCAGCCTTCATTCCTATGGAGACCTGAAATCTGATGAAGCAAGAGCTAAGCTCGCCAGATGCGGACTGACGAGCCGATCAATACTGTATACACAGTTGGCTAACAACTCGGCAAGAGTTGCAAAGCAGAAAGTGGTATCATCCGGCGCCTGTCGTGTGCTCATGTACAATCCAATCCGCATCGCCCAGACGCAAGCAACCGGCTGCTCCATAGCAACCAAACAAGAACATATACACAATCAATTAATTTGCAAGACATGAATTTGCCCGCCTGCGTCATACCGGCTCCTCACGTTGTCAGGCATGCTTGGCGCGGGGACATGACTGCCGGGAAACCCCTCTGCCTTCGCCTGCATCTTCACTTTCTCCATTAATCTACCCACAGGTAACGAAGGGGCTTCCACCTTCTTGACCATTTGCACCCTCGCATCGTCGTCATACGCGTGTAGTGCGTAGTGCTCGCGAATCAGTCGTTGTGATTCAGGACGCGACGAAGCACAGACCTTGTGCGTGCAGCCGTCAAGAGCACACACCCAAACGTCCTCTTGCGCAACATCTTCCACGTCTGCGGCTTCGGACAGTCGGAGGGGCAGGTCGATGTCACCGCCGCTAGAGTCCGGAGAAGTGGGTATATCAATGCCTTCATCGTCGTGTGGTCGGGAATTACGCCGTTTTGGCTTTCTTCGCTGAACGTCTTCAAGGTAGTCTTCGCTCTTCCGCTTTCCGAACATGGGTGAGGATGGAGGGTCGGGCTCATCATCAAAGTCTTCACTTTGTTGCTTCGGTCCTTTGCCACCGTTTCGTGAGGCAGATTTGCTAGCTATGCTGGCGCGTGGTCGGAGCGAGGACTTGTTCTTTTGCTCCCTCGCTCGTATCTCCTCGTCGCTCTCTTCCTCCTTGGCAGGTGTCGCAAGAACTTCTGGCTCACCATTTGTGTCGGGCTCGACAGGCCCAGGATTTCGCCGAGTGTGTCTTCCGGGCCGGGTTTTCGGCGGGCCCATGACCGATTCGTCGTCATTCTGCACCTCTTCTTGCTCTAATTCTTCCGCTATGGTGTCACTCGCGTCCGACGTGCTGTCGTGAGAAATGACTTCGGGCATTGCGTTCCTAATTGGTCTGCCACGTTTCCGTTTGGCGGTTGCTAAAGAAGAGCCTGTTTCCGCGGAGCCTTGTCGGGTTGTGCGCACTTTACCCGGTTCAGCTTTGGTGAGAGGCAAGGATTCTGTGTCCACGGAGGTCTGCCTCGTTGATCGCGTTCTAGTTTGTCGTAATGGTGCACTCGAGCTCTCTGGAGGACCCTTCCTGCTGTTTCTGGTTTTCGACGCGGGGATCTGGTCCTCCGGGGAAGCCTCTCGTCTCTTCCGCAACATGGCTACTGTGTCGGGGAATCGCTTGTACAAGTGCTTGCACAGAGGGTACTTGGTCCAGGCCAAACCCTCTCGGCCAGCAAGCATCGAGCTGATGAGAAAGTCTTTGTGCTTATATATCCGCGTGGAACCTTCCTCCACGTCTTCCACGTCAAGTACGTCCCGGGCGTAGTTCTCAAAAATTTCTTGCGCACTGTAGTCTTTGAGAAGCGTTTTACTCTTCCCCCTCCCTTCATAGCGCTCTGTCTTGTATGCATCTACGATGTAGTAAAGCATCTGCACAGCCTCGCACATCTCGCTGTATATCTTCTGGTACTTTTTTGCCGGGAGCAGCCGGTGCCACCCTGCCTTGCCAGCTGCCCATATCGCCGATTGGCCGTCATCCTCACCGAACGCAAATTGTCGCACATCTCGCAATTCCACCTTCGCTCGCTTCGGTTCGGTCTTTGGTTTGTGTAGATACAAGTCGTACTCGTCCTCATCGAGTGGCTCAAGCTCACCGACGACAGTCACCGGATAGCCAGCTTCGGCCACCAGTAAGCTAACAAGATCACGCTCATCGCCGATTGCGTGGACAAAGGCTTTCGTCAGCGTGAACTCGTTCCACTCGTCGCTGTCTTCCGCTGAGGGGTCGCGTGGGCGGAGCAACTCCACTTCGGGTATTGTAGGTGGCATAATCGCGTTCGTGGTCACTGAAGGTGAATGATACGTCAGCACAGCTGTGAGGTGCACGCGGTCATTGTCGGATAGCGATAGTTCGTGGGAGGACGCGGCGTGAAGACAGAAGTAAGTTGGCCGGCATTCGGGCGCGCCTTCCTGGTCGCGACGTTCACGCTAAGTTAAGGTTTGACGCGCTGCAGGGATCGGAGCCAGGTGCGCGTCGCTTGTGCTCGCGCGCTTTTTGACAACGAGCTCTGACGGAGACGTCAACTACTGACCTCCCATGGGGGGCCGCCAACTAATATTTCGCAGCCTCAAGCAAGCAATTCACCCCACGACCAAATCCATTCCGGGCATTATTACCACCATGTCTGGCCCAATTCTGGAAGGCGTTCTCGGTACGGTATGGACCCAGTCCGCATCACGCCTTGTCCTTGCATTCTTATGACCACTCGCAGCCATCAATAAACCGCCCGCCATAAGCTCGGCCCAGGTAATTCGCGATGTACAAAAACATTTCAATCCATCGAAGCTGTTTCGACCATGGCTCGACCGCGAGAGATCAAAGCTCGAAAGCGAATCGCACAATCAGAGACAGAAACGCAAAGTGAAGTCAAGAAAGCTGAGAGACATCAAGATGGGCCACGGCGGGACATTGGACCCGATGGCTACTGGTGTGCTCATCCTCGGCATTGGCAGCGGGACGAAAGAATTGGGCCACTTCACAACCGAATGCACCAAAAGCTACGAGGCCGTAGTGTTGTTTGGTGCAGCGACCGATACCTACGACACAGAAGGGAAGATTGTCGGACGCAAATCGTACGATCACATTACCCGAGAAGCGGTCGAGCATGCTCTTGCAAAGTTCAGAGGCAAGGGCATGCAGAAGCCCCCAATTTTCTCGGCGCTAAGGGTCCAAGGAAAGAGGCTTTACGAGTATGCGAGAGAAGGCAAACCGCTGCCAGAGGGATTTGAGATCCAAAAGCGACCTGTAGAAGTCACTGAGCTGGAATTGACCGAATGGTATCCTGGAAGTACACATCCTTGGCAATGGCCTACTATTGAAGCAGAAAGCGCTGAGAGGAACCTCGCAAAACAGGCTTTGCCTGACCAACTCGGCGGTGCAAGCCCGGGGAGGGATTCGACTGAAGAAGAGACCAGTGGAGCAGTGTTGAAGAGGAAGCGGTCAGAACTGAATGAGGGCGAAGCAAGCACCACAAATAACTCACCATCGAAGCGACCGAAAGCTGGCGAGGACGCGAACAGTGACATGCCAACATCGGATATCATGCCTGCCACAATCAAGAGACTGTCAACGCAGGAAGGGGCCCAGCCGGACACGGAAGTTGCTCAACCTCCCAGGGACGTTGAGCAGCCGTCCAATTCAGATGCTTCAGCTGCTGTGGATCGGCAAGACGCCGATACAAGCAGTCCGCCAAAGCCATGTCCGGCTCCGGCTTGTCGATTGAAGATGAGTGTCACTTCAGGCTTCTATGTTCGCTCTCTCATTCAAGATCTTGGCGTCGAGGTAGGCTCGCTGGCTTGCATGGCAAGCTTGGTCCGCACAAGACAATCCGATTTCCAGCTTGGGACCAACGTCTTACAATACGACGAGTTGCAGGCAGGCGAGGACGTTTGGGCCCCGAAGGTGCAGACGCTGCTTGAGGAATGGAACGAGAAGAAGCATACGCAAGCCAAAGCGTCGCATGGCGAACGAGAAGTTTCTCGCGAAGCTGACCTCGGGACCAGTGGTGAAGTCGATTCGAAGTAAGGAAAAGTAATCTGCGTTGCCTAGACAAAGGTGCCACTTGTACCACAGATGTCCGCTGATTCGATGTAATCGAGGTGACTCTACGTACCGCGCAGGTGCCCGATCCTCACGATCGTTGCAACACTTGATACTCGAACACGCTCAACGCGCATCGGGACACAAGGACATACTGCGGCACTGCTTGTGTGTCGTCGCTTGGACTATCCGTCTCAGAATTGAGTTTCTCTCATTGCCTGCCGGAGGTGGCTATTGAACAGTGGTTCCAGATGCGACAACTCCCGCAGCTCGAAAATGGACTGTATCCGCGGATCAAAAGTCGGACTCGATGGTTTGTGCGCCTGATTGACCAGCTTTTGTATCAATCGAGGAATGTTGCTTTCGAGGCTACCAACTACGGGTCGCATTGCGAATCTGGCACAACTCCCTTTTCTTTTCCCAACTGCAGGTCAATTCGAGCCCTCAAGCGGCGAAAAGTGTGAATGGATTTTATCAAACCGCTTCCGAAGGACGGCGATGAGCACGCTTCGTGGTCGACCTTGACGAACCTCTCCTGCTTCCGATCACTGTCTAGACTTCGCTCAGTGTGGCAACCAGATAATGGGGAATGTTACGGACCGACAAGGTCCAATAGTTCTCCAGATGAACTCCCGAAATGCTGCAGTCATCACACGGGCAGCGCGTCGGGGGAAATCAGCTAGTGATGTCATTGAGCTCTGCGGCGTAAACGAAATCGCGAATTTCACATGAAATTTTCACCTGCAAGCTCGACGGTAATGTTTGGCCCGTAGTGTCGAGCAAGTCAACAGATGCTGCTGGCGCTGCTGTTGGAGCTGGCCTGCTGCGCAGCCTATATTCCACTCATATCCACAAAGGATCAGATGGCCGTTGTGGTTATCAGCCACAGACCAAGGCTCACTAAACCCGTTCCTGCATACTGTAGGCATTCCTTCCGCAGTGCACATTTGACTCCACACCGCGTTGCCGTCCCGCCCCACTCACAGACGAGGTGACGAGATCGAACGAGCAAATGGTCGGACTGACATCCTGAAAATCGGACCACTCAGATGGCTCCAATTCCGGAGCCTATACCGCGGTGCCCTCTGCACAAGAATACGCGCGACATTCTGCCCGCCGCTTAATGCCGGCAGGTTAAGACGCCCCATGACTCGCTGGGCATCGAGATCGCCACTGGATTCTTTTGACAAACGTGTGCGGTGCGTCTACAGACGTCTTGGCGCTTCTGACAAGTGAGCTTTCACAATTCAACTTCTGGGGCGGTGCTAGCGCTGCGCGATAACACCGCGACAACGGCACAGTTCGTAAGTCAGATCTCGAGGATCGATCCCATTCGAGATGCCGTGCAGGTGGCGTGCGTACGGTGATTCAATACGCTACAGCTGACGGCGTAGAAAGCAAATTCAACCACCTCATTCACAAATAGGGCAATCGATGTGGCATGCAAATCTACTGGGGGCTTGCGTGGTTGTCGCCAGAATGTGACGCTACGAGTCACTCCCTGACATGTGATCCATCCAGAACCTGACGGTGTTGTTCAGACATCTCTCCCGTCCGCGGAAAATCGATCTGCTGGAGCCAGAAGACCACCTGACTGATTGTTCTCCGTCCGTTGACTAGCGCGACCAACAATTTGAGGACACCGCCAGAGCGCAGATATCCGATTTGATGCTGATTATTATGCTGCAGCGGGCCTCCAGCTGACTGCGACGTGTTCACGAGCAGCCCTCCCCCATCTTCGCGCCCGCGGCACCGCTCACCTGGAGGTCGGCAGTTACGAGCTGTGGCAGCTCGTGGACGGCGTAGAGTTTATAGCCGAGTTCTAAGCAGGCCCCTACAGAATCAGAATAACCGGTGGCAACGCGACGTTACGCCGATGACAGTGCAGCGCTATTACGCGGTCGCATAAAGCTACAGGGCTCTCAAGTCGGGCAATGATGGATTCAGTGCATGTTAGCCAGCCTTGGGCGAGACGTGCAAGAAGCGTAGGGACTACAAATCCCAGTCGTACACCCGGCCATTTGGTTCGCCTCCCACCAACGCGAGCGAGACGCCGACACGGATGAGGGAGGTTGGCTCGCATCGATGACGATGGTCGACAGCTGCTGGTTGACACTCATCAACGCAATGGACTTCACCGCAAGTTCGTCTCTTGCGCCAAATGACCCGGCCATCTGGGACCAAGGGTCCTTTGGTGCGTGACACTGCTAGCATCATGCAATGGCACAAACGCCAGTGGGCGCTTAAAACATATCAAACAAGGACAATATCATGCGAACCGAAGAGGAGCCGCAATGGCGTCGTAGATCACCCGGTGTCTTGAGAACGACGTCGACGTCGAAAACTTCGACATCGATGGCAGAGAACTTCTTACTCCTATTTACAGGATCACTGGATCGAGCCTATCAGTCAAGAAGTGCACTACGCTCAGGTGCACTAAGCGAGTTCAGTCTACAAGGGAGTGGGCTTGCAGTCTTTGGTGTCAAACGGACAGCATCGGCGCAATGGTGATCCTCGTGCTGTGAACAGAGAAGTGCTTGCAGTAATGTCAATTCAACCCACTAACGAAGCCTTCTTTCTGGTAGAATGCTTGCCCGCTCTTCTTCGGTCAGATCTACGCCTAGCAGGTCTTTCAACGCCGCGACCCGCTCCTCCTCAGTCTTGAGCTCTGCCAGGATCTCCCTCTTTCCGTTTACAGTCTTTCGAACGCTGTCATTGAAGAGCGTGATATCTCCGATGATGGTCTGGCTTGGTTCATCAAGCAGCATCTTCGCACAAAGCACCGAATACGTGAAGAAGGAGCGTGGATTATGCGATGTGTAGAACGACATCATCTCGTAGTCCTGCGGCAAGAACTCTGTCTCGGTGAAGCAGTATACTGGCATCCACACGTCCTCGCGCCCAGGTTGGTCAGGATGAAGACAGAAGTCGTAGCACCACAATTTCTGTGCGTCCTGTTCGCGGCTTGCATAGTGCTCTGGTATGCTGCGCTTTTGCAACCGGATCTTTCTAGGAGGAATTGCCACCGTCTCAAACCCATCTTGTAGCGGGAGTACGATATTGGGTCCCATTGGCGGTGTGCCCGCGTCTACCACGTACCAGCTTTCCTCGATGCGGACCAGGTTCAGCATGTGGTTCCAGGCGTCGTAGGTATCGCCCTGGTTCTCTCTGGTCTCCGCGTTTACGCTGTACGATCGACTCACACGGCCAGCACAGTTACGCACGTCGTAGCCTAAGCTCCGCAATACGGTCCCGAAGAAACCATTGTTTTCCATGCATCGCCTAGAGGCCTGTCAGTCGGATCTCTGGCAATGTTATCTGGGCAATGTTCTCTGTGCCACTCACCCTCCTCGGCCATGCGTCTCTCCTCGAACGACAAACTTGTCGTAAAGGACATCCATGTGCAAAGATACTTGTTTCTTGGCCGAATAGTGAAGTTCCAGATTTTCGAAAAGGATGTTTGAGAGGTGATATAGCTGCAGAGCTTTGAGCAGTGGAAGCCCATGCTCCTTCGTCGTTGCCAAACTGGCATCCGTCAAGACGGGCGAGGACAGATGGGCTCGAGGAAGCTTGATGCGTCGAAAGTAAGCTGCCAATTGCTCTGTGCTGTATCGAGGCCGATCTGCTGGATCTATTGGCAACTGTGTTAAGAGCGTCGTGATTTTGTGAGCCATTTCGTTGACGTCGAAAGAATTTGCTAGACAGACAAGCCGCGATGAATTCTATAATGCGCTAGGAAGTCGTCGGATGACTGCCAAGTTGTATATGTTGACAATACGCCTGAGCAATATCCAAAGCAACAGGCAGGGCGCTTAAGGCTGCAA
This sequence comes from Cercospora canescens BHU, assembly GCA_000347735.1. Classification (NCBI taxonomy): domain Eukaryota; kingdom Fungi; phylum Ascomycota; class Dothideomycetes; order Mycosphaerellales; family Mycosphaerellaceae; genus Cercospora; species Cercospora canescens. The sequence continues at coordinate 55,127 of ANSM01008108.1, forward strand.
AGTGATCACAACATCTCGAAGTGCGAGGGGCAATGAGGGGTTCAGCTGATAATCGTGTCGTCTCGTAACCAGATTGAGCTTGGCGTCGCCACCGCGTACGAAACCTTGGTGTTGCCTTTCTGGCGCTTGATTGTTCTCACCGATATCTTGCCAACGAAGCTGGTGTCGGGGACGTGTGTTCCTCCACATGGGTACGCACCAGCTCCCACGATATCTACCACTCTGCAAGTGCCATCAGCTCCGGTGACAATTGGCATTCCTTCTGCGGTGATGACATTGTTGCTCGACAGCTCCCCGGGTCTATACCAGTAAAGCTTTACCGGCAACGCCTGGTCCACGAATGCGCTGGCCTCCGATTGAATCTCATCCTTGTATTTCCCATCAAGAAGGCCCTTGAACTCCACGAAACATGCATCGGGATAATGCGAGGCCTTCAATTCGGTGATATCAAGCTCGTGCTTTGCCGCAAGCTGCCTGACAGCAAGCCCAATGATGTGACCGGCTGTATGAGACCGGCTGTGAAAATCGCGTTTCTCGCCATCAATTCGTTGCTCCACCAAGTCGCCTTCGCTGGCCTGCTCAAGCTCACCAGTAGAGTGGACCAAATGCAGTACACCACCCCGGCTATCATATCGCACGGACGTGACTTCCAGTTTTGTCCCGTTGATCATGATGCTGCCAGTGTCGCAAGGCTGGCCGCCACCTTGAACGTAGAAGATCGTCTCTGTCGTCTCGACAACGAAGCATCGCGAAGAGGCAACCTGGGACGTTGTGGCGGCTTTGAAAAGGTTACGGTCTTCGTCTGAGAGGTCTCTGTAATGCCGTATGGCTCTCAATCGTGTCAAGAGAGCTCTGGCGGTCTCATCGACTTGGTAAACAAGTTTCGTCATAGGTTCAGCCAAGCTTGCCATGACAGACCAGAGAATCACCTGAAAATCTGTGAGCGAGATACAATGAAGCTGATAGGAATGAAGCAGGTCGGCAGAGCAAAGTGTGTACCTGGTCCAGGAAGAGAGATGACTGCTCACTCAGAACAATGGTCGAGACCTGCCGCATGTCACGTGACATGGATCATGAAGTGGTCATCCATGATCAGAATGTGAAGAAGTTGTGGATTAGATTTTGTCTACTCCAAGCACTCCTGCGTAAAGCTGTATTTCCAAAATGTAGTCTGTCTTGTGGAGCTGTCTGGTTCAGATATCATGTCTCGTATCATTACAGTGTCTGACGTGGCTAAAGTCTCATCGATGCCACACTAAACATTGAATCGTTCCGTTCAACCCGCTTCTTTGCCCAACATCGACAAGGCTTGGAGTTGCAGGAGCTGCAGCGACTGGCACACTCCACCAGATTAGGAGCTGTGGACGGCTTCTTCATAACAATTTGTTTCGCCCCGAGCTCCGGGATGCGTAGAGTTACGGTAGGTCTGCCAATGTCTTCATCCAAAAACCTCGCTACTGGGTAGCAAATATTCGCCTCTTCTCGCTCCAGAATCTCGTCGGTAAGCACCTTTGTCGCATTGTGGTCCTTTTCGGGTAGGGCATCGATCTGTGACAAGAGCAGGCCGAGCATCTTCTGCGCTTGGAGCAAGAGGTCAATCGTGATGTCGTCTTTTGTGGTGAAACTCGGAGTGAGAGACTGGTCCCTACGAATGACCCCGACTTTGGATTTTGCAAAACGGATGAGCCAGTCAACTTTCTGCTGATCGCCCTCAATGCGGGGCTTCAGGTCGGTGATGTACAGCCTTCGCCGCTGTAGCCGGAGTGAGGGCCAACTTGAGTGCCAAATTCCGTTGAGGTGTACAATGTGTTGTAAAAGTACGTCGAGTGTCTGCATGTCGTACGAGATAGCTCTGGAGAGTGCCTCGTTCGAAAATCGTGCATCCGCAGACTCAGTATTGATCCACGCCAGAACCAATCTGTAGGCACTCAATGTCGAAGACTCCCTTTCCATCATACGCCGATGTGAGCTGCCCATATTTTTGGGCTGACGGCTTTTTCTTCTGCTCCACAACCTTGGATGAGCAGCTCAGCAACTTGGTGCCGCCACAAGACTGATATTTCGTTGAAGCCCTTTGGAGTGCTAACTGATTCAAGAAGAAAGAGTGGCTCTAATTAAATGAAAGCACGTTTTGGATACGAAGGTAACGATCGGCTTTTAGGAATCTAAATGGCATTGCAGTCTTGGGTCCGTGTGACTGAGGCACACCTTTCATATACAGGTTGGGAAGGCATGGTGAAGGGTCCATGGCAGGGTCCTTGGCGACGGGCCAGAATGTTGCATCCAGGTGGCACTATTGTGATGGTATGTCTACAAAGAACAACGGTCAATATGGCTTGTTCGGAACTCGGCGCGTGATTCTGCGTAATTGGGCGATAGAGAGAGATGGGATCTGTGGAGATGTGGCGGGTGTGAGATTGGAAGGCATGTGCTTATTTCTACTGGCTCACAACGCCGTTTCAAGGAAGCTCAAATGCGCCCTATTACTAGGGTAGCAGGATGCGTGCAGCTCGAGATCTCAGGCGCGCAAAAGCGGCTGGGATAGTACGGAGCTGGTCGACGTAAGCCGCAGCTGGGCATTCTTCAGGCCTGTTTCGGAATTGTGGCTCTTGTGGCGAAGTCATCAATCCAGCCAGAACAATTCAGCAGCTTGCCTTTGAGGTGCCGCTGTATCACCCATCTGTCCCCGTCTCCACGACTCAGAGTGCGAGATCTGATCAGCAGCAATATTGTCGAAGTGCTTGGCTTTTACCATGTCAGCGGAGGGTTTTTCGAGCATGCCATCTAATGATACTCGTGGGACGGAGCGACTCGAAGAAGCAACTCTATATGCCGCCAACCGCGAGAGTTCCCCGGACAGTGGCAATGATAGCGGTTGTGGCATTGGTATAAGTCGCGTCTAGTATAAGCCAAGAGCTGCCGGTAGATTGCTGCGAACCTTTTCAGCAGGCGCCGAGTCGTGTTGCGAGGTCCAACGTCACAGCATATCGTCATGTGGTTGCACCGGATGAGCCTGTCACATATACATCTTCCGTGTGCGCGCGTCAGTCCAAGCTGGGACAGACCTGGTTGATGAAGGACGAAGTGTCAAGCACAACAACCACCAACCACGGACGTGGGACGCCAAGGCTCGCTCCGGAACGTGCCGTGCTGCGCCTACCAGTTGAATGAGCGGCATCACCAGCTTCATCCATGCCGTTTCAGTCTTGACACTCGCGAATGCCACGAAACTGTATGATCAATCGCACATCTTGGCCCGTCTACACTCGTTGCTTGCCGGCGCGCGTGCGCGGACCAGCATGGAACTTGCGACACGCCTCAGGTGCGCGTTCGCCACACACACCTCAGGGTGGCGAACACAGCTCCGAAAGTGCTGAGCGTGCAGAAGAGAGCAAGGGTGCAATGACCCGAAAGCTGGAGCAATTGAGTGAGGAGTCCTTAACGGCAGGCGGACGAAGTGCTCGAAAGGCTGTCGAGGAAATGGGCGGAACAGCAGGCTTCAGCGAGGATTTGCGACAGCAGCTCGAAGGGAAGATTGCTGCTGCAGACTTCCGCAACGAATACGCTGGCGCCATATCGCAAGCCAATCTCCCTCCCAGTACTCCTAAGCATGTGCGCGAAAATGCTGCTGCTGAGCCATGGACTGGAACAGAGAGCGTTGAAGACGCCAGTCTGCGGATGCTCAACGACAGCCATCGGCCTTTGCCTCGCGGTGGCCTCCCACGAAAAGTAGATACAGGCCGATCCAAAACCAAGTACAGCGATGGTGTGCGTATTGCAAACGCTCGCGAGAAGGCGAACAAGTATTCGAAAGACGAAATGAATGGGATGACCGACGAAGAGCGCGAGAAGTTCCGTCAAGAAGTTCAGGCCCGGTTTTTACCCGGCGCTCGTCAGGTCGCTGCTTCAGTCCAGGGTATAGTATCATTGGCAAACCAAAGGATTGAGGATGCAATCGCACGCGGTCAATTCAAGAACTTGCCTCGGGGCCAGAAGATCGAACGTGACCATAACGCTAGCTCACCGTTCATTGACACCACCACGTACCTCATGAACAAGATGATCAAGAAGCAAGAAATCGTGCCTCCTTGGATTGAAAAGCAGCAGGAAGTCATAGCCACTGCCAACACGTTTCGCAAGCGTCTGCGCTCAGATTGGCGGCGGCATGTTTGCCGAGTTATCACTAGCCGAGGGGGCAGTCTCGAATCGCATGTGGAGCTTGCCGAGGAATATGCCTTCGCTGAGAGCCTAGAGAATCCGTCGAAGGAGCAGGTCGAGAAAATGAATGCCATTGATAACCAGGGCCACATGTCTCAGATAACAATATCAGGAGAACTCCAGCGAGGAAAGTCGGACGATGCGACGCAAATGGACGAAGAGATCAAACTGCTTGAGCAGACGTTCAATGACGATGGCACTTTGAAGCCGGCCGAGGAACGGGTCAACATCCGCACGCAGCACACTGTGTTATCACAAGCGCCACCGCCAAGTGCACCACGAAAGCCCACTGGTAAGCTTCCAGAATTGATTGCGCATGTCCTGCGATATTGACTCTCTTTCAGTTGCCCCGTTCCGAGATCCTCAATGGGAGAAAACTGAGCTGTCGTACCACAAATTAGCAATCAAACAGCTCAACGACCTCACTCGATCTTACAACCTCATGGCGCCCAATCTGGCGAAAAAGCCCTACTTCTCTCTTGAACGAGAACTGCGAAGCTGTTTCGCTGATGTCGCGCCCCAGGTTGCTGCTGCGATCCATGACCGCGCAACAGCACCGAAAGTCAAGGGCGTGGAAGTGATTGGTCATAGAGCCGGCTCAGTACTCGATAAATTCGCAATGGACGGTGCTGGACATGTGTACGACGAGCGGAAACCTCAGTATGGTTTCAAAGAGTTCTGGAGAGACCTTTTCGCACCCAAAAGCTAGTCAGGCTCTGGTTTTCCGGTCGAGAATTGAGTCTCGGCGGTGTATCATCGAAGGACGACAAACGATAAAGGATAATGCTCAAACCATGGGAACATTCTATCAGGCCGCAGCAGAACTTCCAAGTTTTCCGTATCAGTTCATACCGGTACCCGGCCTCGACCTGGATCACTTCATCCAAGTGGACGCGTTCCTGAGCACGGCCCTACAACACGTGCGACGATTACCCTGTCAGCCAGATCAAATGCAGGTGCGACGGACATTTCCTTGCTGATCACCCAACGATGTTGCGCTGGCTTCGCGTGCCGGAATGCGCGGCACTCGCAACATTGTGAGCGTGCATGGCTGGTCTTCTCGCTCGGACTTCGCGGTTCCCGTCCTCGCCGGCGTTGGCCAGAAGTGTTGACGCTTGCCCTCGTCTGCAGTGCCTTCGCAGCAATTTGTCACGGCAGTCCTTTACGACCTTGGTAGCAGGAGTAACGTTGCAGTAGATCGTCTGCAAGATCAAAGTCAAATACCACCTGTAGCAACACCCAGATCCGGCAAACGCGTGCGTGCTACATCCTCCGCAGGCTTATACTTTGCGGCAGACAACTGGTGCGGCCGTGGTTGGTTTCGTGCGGCAAATGAGAAATCTCGACAGCTGGCCGCAGGTGTAGCCCGAGCGCTAAACAAGCCTCTCCATTTAATCCCGCGATGGCACCCGAGGTAATGAGCTAGTAGCCATGCACAAAAACCTACACAAACTGTGCGCTCGACAGAGTAGAAAATAATTAGCATATTAAGGTTTACATAATTTTGGCAAAGACCGGCTTTTCTGGAGACACTCCAACTCGTCGTCTACCACGTCCCTAGGACGTTGTCATGCGCTTCTTCTCTACTGCATTGGTGTATCAATCCTCCTGCTGCATTGACAGCCGACGCTGCGACAGCGGCGCTCTGACGCTGTCCGTGATCGCGCACAACCCAGCAAGTATCTTGCGCTCCCGAGACCCAAACAGCTTGCTCCGCAAGGAATTGGTCCGGCCGGAAGAGAAGTGTAAGTCGGCTTGATCGTAAGGATAAATTGAAGCGGAGCCGGCTCGCTTGATATTTGAGCATGTTCCGAACTGCATCCGTCTTTCGCATGCGGCGCTGCAGCGTCTACGAGCGTGCTTTGCAAGAAAAACCCACCGGCGACTCCGGGTTCCCACGAATTGCTTCCTGAAGCGTGTTTGGAGGCGTCGTGTGGGGAGGCGATTCGGCATCCTCGGCGGCAAGAAATGGTCGCGGGCCGTGTATCATCGAAAGCACCACTGGTTGCGAACAGGATCCCAATAATAACTTTGTCGGTGGGCGGCTGACGCGGGTTCTGTGACGATGCGGTTAGAGGTGACAATTTCGTGGCATGCAGGTGCAGCGAACATACGATGTTGTGACGAAGAGCCGCCTCGATGGGCTGATGTCACGGCCGCGATGCTCGGGTTCGGCGGTGGTGGACGTTCCGGGCTGGGAGAAATGTGCCGTCTGTTTCGATTGCGACTGTCCCGATATCGAAAGACATGCCACAGCATCCACCGTATCACCCAGTTTTCCTCCTCGACTCGGTCGGTGTCGCGGCCCAGATCGTACACCACACGGGTCTCCGGGCGGGCCAAACGGTATATTCGTAGAATTTCGCGGTGCGTGACGGTTTCGCTGATTTGAGCATTGCTGTATGGGGGCTCCACATTTGAGTTGCCTCGCAGCGATGGCACGAGGACATCCTGACTTTCGGTCATGCGCCGGCGGCCCTCGACGGCCTCTTCCTGGGCTGGGGGTCAGCAATGGTGCGGCGTGGCGAAGTGGGGTGAAGACCACACGACGTACCTTCATCATTGCATACACACGGCGGTGGAATTCATTTCGTTCGTCCAGGCCGAGACGCTCAAAAAATCGGGCTTTGGATTCGCTTTGGGCCAGAGCCGGTCTTGGAGGGGCCATGAGGAGGTGGTGGAGGGGGGGTGAGGTGTACGGCGAGACTCAGCGGCGCACTATCGTCGTCACCAGGCTCGCAGAGGGATCGGAGCTAGGCATGAAATGGATGGGAGGTGGTTTTGTGTTATATGACTGACAGCGGCCCCCATTCGCGTTGGAGCCCAATCGTTCCTGCGATTCCAGTAAATTGCGGAACTCTGTGACGGGGGATGGACTTAACTTTGGAAGCTATAATACTCCCTAGCAGTCCACCCCAGCATTGCGGGCGGTAGGTGCAGGAGTCAGGCAGGTTGTCGCCTAGCGGAGGCCTGCATGGGCGTTGCCGCAGACATGCTCCTACTGGGAGGTCGGGGCTGACGCATGGCTGCAACTCACTGCACAGAAACCTGCAACGGAAAGTCAACTGCACGCCCGCCCGCTGTCTGTCTGTCCGCGTGTGTGAGCAGACGACATGGACCTGGCTGAAAAGGACCAATGCAACCGCGTCGCCGAGCCGAGCCTCCTCCCAAGTTTCCCATTGACGCGGCGTGCCTGGTCCACACTAGTACGTTGCTGCAGCTGCAGCTCGCTGGTCGGACGTGTCCACATCACTCGCGCGCGCAGGGGAGCTCCGACGACAACGACGACAACGACGACGACGGCCATTGACGACGGG